>WBNM01021019.1:10726-70775 GCA_013399055.1 Ramphastos sulfuratus
CCACACATCCTGAGGCTGTCGATCTACCTGAAGGGAGAGCCTGTTCAACAAAGACAATGATGTTAAATTAACAGTTTGCCCAGGAAGGTGGTGGAGATCTATCATCCTTGGACACTGAGCAAGCTGAACTAGTTGGGGATGTTCCTGCAGGGGAGCTGGGACTAGATGACCTTTAGGGACCTCTTCCAACCCAATGCATTCTATGATTCTATAAGCAAGAGCTGCATCCTAGAAAACAGAGATAACATATGCAGGCTATTAATCACTTAACTGTTAAGAGGACCAACCAAAGAACAGCAAAACATTACTAACATAAGGTAAAACCTGGTTTGCCCAAAGTATGATAAACAACCTTTGGCCAGTAAGTTTACTTCTAGGTACATCAAGGTTGTCTATGACTTTTTTTTATATTATTATTATTATTATTACTGGGCATCAGGTATGATCTGTAGACTGACAGAACTGTTTCAGTTGGACAAGACTTCCAAAATCATCAAGTCCAATCATCAACCTACCACCATGGGCATTAAACCAAGCTCCAGAGTGCCACGTCCACACATTTCTTGAACACCTCCAGGGATGGTGACTCCATCACCTCCCAGGGTAGACTGTTCCACTGCCTAACCACTCTTCCAGTGAAGATTTTTTTTCCCTAATATTCAACCTAAATCTTCTCTGGCACAATTTCAGGCCATTTTCTTGAATTAACAGCAGAAAAGTGACCAGTCACAGAATCACAGAATTAAGCAGGTTGGAAAAGACCTCTAAGATCATCGAGTCCAATCTATCACCTAACACTTTCTAATTAACTAACTCATGGCACTAAGTGCCTCATCCAGCATGCTTCTAAACACCTTCAGGGATGGTGACTCCAGCACCTCTCTACGCAGCCCATTCCAATGCCAATCACTTCTTCCTGAAGTCCAGCCTAAACCTGCCCTGGCAAAGCCTGAGGCTGTGTCCTTTCAGTTTGAGGACTTCCAGCAGGGAAAGGAGGCTTATCAGAAAGATAAGAGGCTTTTTGTCAAGGCCTGTAGTGACCTGATAAGGGGAAACGGTTTCGAACTGGAAGAAGGTAGATTGGAGCTGGACTTGCCCAGCATCCATGTGTGGGCCAGATAAGAAACGTGTGGAGGTAGCAGCGCTGTGCTCCCCTTGGCATGGCTTTTGCAGCCCCAATGCCCTCGGAGACAGGGGCCCTGTGGCTCTCTGAACCATAGCTAAGGGCAGAGGTGAGCTGAGGCTGTGACCTACAAGTCACGCAATGGCTCTGGGAACCTCAGCCCCAGGCTGACACTTGGATTAGGGTTCGGAGAGCCAAAACCCACAGCTTCGGAGCCACTAGGGATGCAGGAGGCATTGAATCAACATTGCTTCCACCCCCCCAGCCTTTCTCATCTGGAGAAACGACAGCGCTGGGCACCTCAGCACATGGAGGAGGCTTCTGCCGCCACCTGGGCGATCCCCAGCGCCTCACAGCCTAGCGAGGGACCGCAGCCTGCCGGCTGGGCTCCTTCCGCGCACGCCCAGTGCCCGCAGCGCCCTGCCCGGGGCTGCCCCTTCCTCCGGCGGCCGCGGCGCCCCGGGCCTGCCGCCCCTCACGCACAAGCCGGGCACTGGCGCGGAGGCGGCGGGAGGCCGTACGGCGGCCGCCTCTCCGTGAAGGCCGCCCGGCACGACTTCGTTCGGCCCTTGGGCCCTCCAGCCCCGCTACACCCCCCTCTGCCGACTCGGCTCGGCCCGGAACCGCCGCAAGCTGCGCTGCCTTACCCCGTCCTGGCCACAGGCAAAAGCAGCGTCCTCGCCGCGGCGGGTGATGGGGAAGGCGGCTCCTGGCGGTGCCGGCTCCTCCCCTGCCCCCAGCAGCTGCTGTTGAAACCCGCCGCGAAGTTTCATCATGCATCTCCCCGCCCCTCCGGCCAAGCCCGCCGAGGGGACCTGCCTGCGCCCCGGGCTGGCGGGGACAGGTGAAGCCGGGCTGGGCTGGGCTGGGTCGGGCCATGCCCGGCAGGCTCCCGCGGCAGGCTAAAGCCACCTCCCCTGACAGGCTGTGGTGAGAAGCGTGTCCCCGTGGGCACTGCTGGGCTCATCAGGGCGACTCGTAACCAGCGCAAGGCTGGTCCCTGCAGATCTGCCCAGAGCGGTACCAAATGAGGTGTCCAGACACGGCCAGCGTTTGCCTCAGTGCCGCTTTAATTGGTTTGTGAGAGCGCTCCGGCAAAGCTTACACCTTCGCAAGCGTTCCCTGGGGGCTTGGGATTTTGCCGTGCGGAACTTGGCTTTGAATAATGGATGTTGTGTGTTAAAAGGCGGTTTGGTACCTACCTGACCTTCATTATTGGACAGTTTTGTCTTTGAGAGTGCTTAAAGGAAATGAAATTCAACTTCGAAGAGTAGGCTGTGAAGTGCGAAGTATAAACCTTAATTCTCCACACATACATCAAGAAAGCCATCGGTAGCGATTTGCATGCAGAGCGCTTGTCACAGCTTCACAGGGCTTAGCGTAAAACTGCAGAGCTCTCCTTAAAGGTCTTCAGACCATCAGCAGTAAGTATGGTCTGTCTGAAGAATTTAAAAAGGATCTTCAAGAGGCCATCAAAAGGATGATTTTAGGCTTTAAAAAGCTTTCTTTTTCTATATTTTTTTTTCCCCGGGGAGGTCACAAACTCTTCATTTTGAAAGAGCACCCAAAAAATCACAGTCAAAAGTGGTATTAACCTGGGTTGTTTGGTTTGTTGCTTCGGTCAGAGACTTTTGCAAACAGCTTTTTCTTTACATCTTCTTTGAGTGGAGAAAAGATTTTTTTTTTTTTGTTGTTTTTTTTTTTTTTTTTTTTTTTTTGGATGAGCCTGCTTAGGCTTAAGCTAATGTCTGGACACTTTAATTTGATGAGCAATCCTGGTTCAGAACTAGGTATCATAAAGTGCTTTACGACAGTAAGTCACAACCGTTTGATAAAATACAAATCTTTGAATGGAGGATTCTGAAGCAGGGAGGGGAAGAAGCAGCTTGCAGAAAGTGGCTGGGTAAGGCTGAAGTGCCGTGGCTCAGCCTTGCACCAGCCTTTTGCACAGCAGTTGCAGGCATCTAGACCAGACTATCTACATAGTCATGGACTGTTAAAGGTGCACCATTGCCAATAATTTCAGAGGTAATAAGGATCATGTTGAAACACTTTATAGTTTTGAAAAATGAGAGATTTTGGGCTGTGGGAAGAAGAGGGATGAGCCCTGTCTGTACACTCATGACTCCCTCTGCATCTAGTGTCTATTTTTAGCTTGGGCCAACTACACTCCATCTGGCCTTGAACACATCCTGCATTGCAACAGCAATACTGTAGGGGTTTTTCCTTCTCCAATCCTAACTGGTGTAGTAATGGAGCCATGGGAATAGGCACCTTCGAGTTTCCAAACAGCTCAAACTATCCATTTCTCAACTCCCAGTGACTGAATGTTCATGATGCAAGCTAGGCACAGACCACCAAGAATCCTGTACTTTCCAGCTTGAGGGTTTTTTTCCTTTAGGTATTTGATGCACAAAACTCTGCCATGCATCATCACAGGCCCAGCAGAATGGGATCTGCTACTCTCCTAGAATCATAGAATGGTAGGGCTTGGAAGGGACCTCTTAAGATCACTGAGCCCACCCCTCCTACCAAAAGCAGGATTCCTTAGGGCAGGCCACACAGGAATGAGTCCAGATGAGTTCTGAAAAATCTTTAGAGAAGGAGTCTTCACAATCTCTCTGGACAGCCTGCTCCAGTGCTCTGGCACCCTTAGAGTAAAGCAGTTTTTCCTTATGTTGAGGTGGAACTTCCTGGGTTCCAGTTTGTATCCAGTACCCCTTGTCCTATTGCAGGATAAGACTGAAAAGAGCCTGGCCCCTCTTTCTTGACTCCCACCCTTCAGGTATTTATAAACCTGAATTAATAAGATCCCCTCTCAGTCTTCTCTTTTGCAGACTAAGCAGCCCCAGTTCTCTCAGCCCTTCCTCATTAGACAGATGTTCCAGTCTCTTCATCATCCTTATAGCCTTCTGTTGGACACTCTCTAGTACATTTGGCAGCCTGTTACACAGTGAGAGAGATCAGGGGTGGGCAGGACTCAGGAGAAGGTGGAGATCAGCTCTACCTCCCCAGTCCCATGGGTTGACATAACTAAGGCGTCTCATACTCTGGCTATCTTCACAGATGCAAAGCTGTGCTGGATACACATATGTTTACCAGGCAATAGTTGTGCCAGGTGTCCTGGTAACAGTCTGACATCTGAAAAGTACTGTTACATATAGGCTGAGGAGGAAGTGGTTTAGCACCAGACTTGGTAGAGTGGTTGGTCTTGATGTTCTTAAAGGTCTTTTCCAGCTGAAACGATTCTGTGATTTGATGTGCAGAGAGCAAAGGCTTTTCCTAGTCTGGTTTTCCTTCCTCAGGAGAACAGTAACAACATGCTCTTCAAGTCTGAGTGCTTGCACTCAACATCTCAAGCAGAACCATTCTTTAATCCCTGTACCTAAGTGCATGTGGGGGGAAAAGGTGAAAAGATAAACTGTCAAATTCAAAAGCTGTTTGGATAGCCATAGCTTGAAGCTCCCATTTGTCTCACTTGGTCTGCCCAGTGGGACTGCACCACATGCCAGCAAGCTTTGAGCTTGCAGCTTTTAAAGAACTAACCAACCCTCCAGAGCTGTTTGAATGTATTCTGAAGGTAATTTTGAGTATTTTCTTTATTATTATTTTTTTCTCTTTTCTTGTCATTTGGAAGAATTTTAAAGGACATGCAGACTACTGTTCTCTCCTCCAGAGAAAAACCTCTTCTGCTATAAAAGGAGCTGTCCTTCCCACTGGGAGTTCCTATTGCTGTAGTTCTCTGAGTTAATCCTTTTTTCTTTTCTTTCTGCTTAATTATGTTAAGCCTCAAAACAAATAAGGCTTGCTCTGACCTCAGAGTTAGAGGTCACAGCACTGAAATGTTAAAAGAAAATCTTTTCTAGAGCCTGGGCATTCAGAACTTCAGTAAAGCACCAGGAAAGCATGTCTAGTGCAGCAGCAAGGGAGGACACAAAGTAAGGTGATTTCTTACTCTGTCACAAAAGACTAAGCATTTTGCTCTACTGCCACATCCCTTTTTTAACATCCCAGCCTTTCCATTATCCCCTCCCCGTGTTTCTTAGCACAGCCAAGAAAGGGTTGTTGAAAGAGCTGTTGGCCATAGAGAGCAGACTGCAGGCAGGGCATATGGCATGCCAATGGCTCTATTGTCAGTGGGCCCAGGACCACAGAGGAATGAAACACTGCTGACTTTAAATGAATAGTGGTCTTGGCTAATGAGGAGGAATCCAGGGTAATTTATTCTCTCTTCCTGGGGAGGGAACAAACCACAAACCCCAAAGAACTCTTACATATGCTTTTTTAACCACTTGCAGAACAGGAAAAGAAAAATGAGTTGTCTGATGTTGATTCTATAACTTAAAGCAGAATAAGTCTCTAGAGTTTTTTGAGCCATGATGGCAGAATTAATTTAAACTCTGGTTCTTTTTTCCTAGGGTAAGAAAGATTAGGTGGCGCTGAATTAGCATTTAAACTAACCCTGGCAGTCAATAGAGCAGGATTAACTGCAAATTACAATCTTCAGTTCACTTTTTCATTGTAATTTGCCCATTGTGAGGTTTTCCCCAAGCTCAATAGATGTTTTAATACAAACAAGACCCTTTTCATGTCCAATACACCTAAATTCTGCTGCAAGAGATGAGGTTAGCTGGTAGAAAGCTGTAACAGCTAAATCCATGTTTGAACATACAGAACAGAGGTTTAGAATACGTTGGGATAACTGGATACTGGGATAACAGGCCATAATTCTAACAAAGTTATTTTGACACATCAGTTGTGTTGCTTTAGTCCTTCAAAGCAGTGTATTTAATGCTGTGGTTTGTGCCTGGGAGACATCAGCAGCTTAAATGCACATATGTGCTTTCCTAAATGCAAATGAAAACGACAGAGGAAGAAGAATAATTATTGAACACTGCATGGGGATCTTTTTTGTGGTTGTTAAAGAAGGTTAGATGGTCTTTGGTTTAGAAAAGACAGAACGATTCTAAAAGACAACGACTGCAACTGCTCTTTCCCTTCACTAGGTCGAGCTATTACCTCAGAATGAGGAACTCTTCACCCTGCTGGTATCGTTAGCAGGATTGGAGGTGCAGAACAAATACAGCAAAGGTCTGCACTGAAATAACTCGACTGGCAAATGCAACACTTTGAGGAGTAGAAGACACTCCACAACCACACACACACACTAAGCCAGAAGGTAATTTCCCCCTGTTTTCTCACACACACTAAAGTCGAGCTCACTTATGTATCTATTGGTATCTTACTGATTCTGTTAAGTAGTACTGAAGCCTTCAAGTGATTGTCTTGTTCCTTCATTATAGCTGCTCTGCTTTTTTCCTAGGAATTAGTTCTGAATCCTGCACAGATGTTAACTTCACAGAATCACAGAATGGTAGGGGTTGGAAGGGACCTCTGGAGAGGTCAAGTCAGGACCACCTAGGGCAGGCTGCACAGGAATGCATCCAGGTGGGTTTTGGAAGTCTCCAGAGGAGACACCACAACCTCTCTGGGCAGCCTGGTCCAGGGCTCTGTCACCCTCACAGTGACAAAGTTTTCCCTTCTGTTTCCATGGAACCTCCTCTCCTCCAGCTTGCACCCGTTGCCTCTTGTCCCATCCCTGAGCAGAGCCTGTCTCTGTCCTCCCAACCCTCACCCTTCACATCTTTATAAACATGAATGAGCTCACCCCTCAGGCTCCTCCAAGCTACAGAGCCCCAGCTCCCTCAAGCTTTCCTCAGCAGAGAGAGGTTCCACTACCTTCAGCACCTTTGTGGCTCTGTGCTGGACTCTAAAGCAGTTCCCTGAGGTCATTCTTGAACTGAGGGGCTCAGAACTGGACAGAGTAGAGGAGGCAAAGCAGAGGGGGAGGAGAACCTCTCTCGACCTACTCACTACAGCCTTTCTAACATACACCAGGATGCCATTTGCCTTTTTGGCCATAAGAGCACATTGCTGGCTCATGGGCATCCTGTTGTCCACCAGGACCCTCAGGTCCCTTTCCCCAGAGCTGCTCACCAACATTTCAGTCCCCAACTTAGAGTGCTGCATGGGGTTGTTCTTTCCCAGATGCAAGACTCTACACTTGTCCTTGTTGTTGTCACTGCTGCCTCCTAAACAGTAAAAGGTAATGTCTCTCCTCCTTAGCCTTCCCTGTCTAGAAACTCTTCACAACAGGCTTTGTAAAAATAGGCTTGGCTCCTTACATATAAAGAGAAGTAAGAGAATTCTAATTAGAAAAAGTGAAGAGAACCAAGAAGAAGAAAAACCAAAGAAAACCACTTCTAAAGGAATTCAACATGCAATATCAATTCAATGGGATTAAAGGAATGAAACAATTAATGATTGCAACGTAGAAGAAGAGTTAGTTCTGAAGTCTAATTCTTCCTGAACCATACCTCATCTCTTATCACAGATGCCAGATAATAATGTGAGTATTTCTACTAATTTAACAGGAGAATTTCCAATATTAACTTGAATATTTATTAAACTTTTTGTTTCTTTTTTTGTCAAAGAAAATAAACGAGACAAAATCTTCTATCAGCTGTCACACAGATACAATTAGATGAGATTTGGTATTTTACAGCAGCGTGGCTTTGAATCCCATTCTAGGTGACAGTGCTCCCAGGAACCTCTTTGCTTTGGCCACAAACAGATTCTTCACCATAAGGGTGGTGAGACAGTGGAATGAGTTGCCCAGAGAGGTGGTGGAAGCCTCATCCGTGGAGGTTTTTAAGGCCAGGCTGGATGTGGCTCTGGGCAACTTGATTTAGTGGAAAGTGTCCCTGCCCATGGCAGTGAGGTTGGAACTAGATGATCCTTGAGGTCCCTTCCAGCCATGACAATTCTGTGATTTTAAGATGGGCAAACAAAAGAAGCTATCTACAAGTGTTGGCTATGCCCAAACTGTTCTGAAATGGCTCTTTTATTACAGATTTTATCATTAGAAAATGTATTGATTTATTATTGTTGCAGGATTTGACAGAGAAAATATTTGTGCTTGCCCTGGCTAACTTCTAAGGTGCATGCATGTGTAACGTGCACAAAATGCACTTATTTGTTCAGAAATATACTTGTAACAAGAATAAGAGAGATGTGTTTTTCTACAGTGCTTAAGTAGGCTTTGCAAGGCTAGTTCTATAAATAAACCAGGGCCAGAAAGTACATTTGAGTACAGGAGGGTGACTAATGATTAGCACACACTTTGGTGTGATTTATGTCCATGCCAAGAAGCACTCCTTGAGAAAATCTCTGGGCAAGGTTTGCAGAGCAACACCTGCCAAGAGCTCTTTCTACTGAGCAATGTGGACAAGAATGAAGTTTTGGTCCCTCTGCAGTGAAAGGCTGCCCCAAGGGAATCCCAGAGGAATTCCTAATCCATCAGTGCTCCTGCAATGCCTTCCCACCACATCCTGCAGCGCTGAAAATCAGTGTGGTTTTCTCAGTTTTGTGATGATGAGGATCTCGTTCTGGTGGGCTGCAACACAGCCCACAGTCCTCAGCTTGCTTTGAACTGAAAAGCTGTGAAATAATTATTCCAAGCAATGGTTCCTGGTGCTGTTTCATCCACAGAAATATGGATGTAGTCCAGAGCATTCTGAAGTGTGGGTCTGTAAGCAGGATAGAAAGACAAGATGAGAGGAAAGAGCCTCAAGTTGACCCAGGGGAAGTTTATATTGGATATTAGAAGAAACTTCTTGACTCAAAGGGTTCTCAAACACTGGTACAGGCTCCCTAGGGAGATGGTTGAATCCTCATCCCTGGAGGTGTTTCAGTGAGGCAGAGATGTGGTGCTGAGGGATATGGTTTGGCTCCGGCCTTGGTAGAGTTAGAGAATGGTTGGACTTAATGATCTTGAAGGTCTTTTCCTATGACAATGAAAAATGATTTTCTTGCAGGATTCCCAGAATGACAGCTTATTCCAATTTGTTTGATCCAATCAAAATACAAAGACATTTACTATTCTCTTATTTTGATAATTAAAAAAACCCAACCATCTTTTTTTCAAGCTTTTTAAAGTGTTATTTAATTTTTCATATTTTGAGCAAGATCCAGTGATTAATTCCTTGTTCTGCCACCCAGGTTTCTTGGCACACGTTGAATCCTAATCTGTGAGCTCCCAATGGCTTGGTTTAAGTCAATTATTTGTTGCAATCAGCTCTAGTGAAGACAAATAGCAGTGTTAGAGCTTGCGCATTGTTTAACTGCAGACAGCACTGCTAACTACACAGATAAGTAATTATCTGTGTATTACATGGCAGTGGTGCAAGAAATACAGCCAGTGAAGTTCCATATCCTAACAGGATGTCAGACTTCCAGCCAGCTGGTGCTCTTAGTGGGGAAAAAGGAAGGTGAGTTGGAACTCTTGAACAAGGAAAATCCTTACTTCCTGGCTGCCTGCAGGTGGATGGGGAAGGGCTTGCTCAATGATGAGCTCCCCGGCTGCTGGGAGTGCCCCAACTGCTAGCAGGGTGACAATGGGGACAGGTAAAGGCAAGCTGTGCTGTGACAGCACGAGAAGGATGTGGACCTGTTGGAGCAGGTCCAGATGAGGCCACAAACACGGTTCAAAATCTGTGAGGACAGAGAGAGAGTTGGGGTTCAGCCTGGAGAAGAGAAAGCTTCAGGTGGAGCTTTGTGTGATCTTTCAGTACTTAAAGGAATTGATCAGAAAGCTGGGACAGACTCCAGCAGGGCCTCTTGTGACAGGACAAGGGATGACCCTGCCTATGGCAGGGGGTTGGAACTAGATGATCCTTGAGGTCTCCTTCCAACCTTACCATTCTAAGATTCTATGATGGTTTCAAACTAAAAGAGGGAGATTTAGACTGGAGAGAAGGAAGAAATGTTTGACATTGAGACCCTGGCCCAGGTTGCCCAGAGAGGTGGTAGATTTCCTCATCCCTGGAACAATTCCAGGTCAGGTTGTTTGGGGCTCTGAGCAACCTGCCATAGTTGGAGATGTCCCTGCAGGGCAGTTGGACTAGATGACCTTTAGAGGTGCCTCCCACCCCAAACCAGTCTGTGTTTCTGTGATTAATTATCAGAGAATCACAGAGTTGCCTAGATTGCAAAAGCCCTTTAAGATCATTGAGTCCAATCATTAAGCTAACACTGACAAGCCCTGAGCTAAATCACATCCCTGAACCATATTCCCTATATTATATATCCCTTTATTACACATCTCATGCAGTAATCAAACGGATGACAGTAAATAAGCTAAACTAGTCCTGCAGTTCCATAGATGGTTGTCACAACACCAAATTCATGTGACCTGTCCTAAAATCAAGGGGGCAAAGGTGTGGTGGTAAATTGAAACTCCATTCACCTTCCTAAAGGCCTTTGCTCTGCTCTGGGAATTAGGGTAGGCATGGATCACAGCCCTACTTGATCAGGTCCAAGCGTGCCTGCAGCTACAGTTTGTGAGTTCACAAGCTGGCACAGAATGGGAAATAGGTTCTTGAGAGAGGAATGGCCTCACTGGATCTGAATGGCCAACTTAGTGGAATCTTTGGTAAATAATATTAAGTCAATCACGCATTGCATTTAATCTCAATGTCTGTTTGACCAGATAGGAGTAAAGAGAGAACACAAAAGCAGCTTTCAGTCAGAACATAAGCAAATGACTCACCAATATATAGTGCTGATGAGCTATAAAAGCACTGGCATAAACTGAGGCAGCATTAAGATAATTTCTAACTGAATAAAACATTAAGAAAAACAAAAGAGTTCTCCACACAAGTGTGCAGACTATGATCTGGTAAAGCTGGTTCCTTGTCAGCTATTAGCATGTAGGTAGCTGCTTACAGAAGGAAATCACAGCTTCACTGCAGATATTTGGTAGATAGCTAATTAAGAAAGACAGTGTCTGCCGAGTTGCACAGCTCACAACAGTTGCAGCATTTTGCCACCCACCTTAGCTTTGTGTTAGCTTTCTTCTTTAGATTCCTGTATTCTCAGACTCCTGCTCATGGAAGCAAAGAGTTGAGAGCAGTAGCTGATCTGTGGGTGGGCTTTTATGGTAGGTGTGTACTCTGGAGCACTCTGCAGAGGACACAGGGGTGAAGATGCCCTACCAAGTAGTTCATGAAGACCCTACCTAGTGATGAGCAAAGGGATTAAGGGCTTGCTTTGCTCTGCACCCTGTGGAAGCGTGCAGAAAACAGTATTTCTGTCAAATGTGGCTAGCCCTCCAAAGCAGGGGGAGATCTCATTCCTTTGTATATACTGACATGAAGACCCAGGTGATTTATTTCCTTCTAAATTAAATTACTACAAATTTAATATCCTCTCCTTTGTTCACAGCCACATGTGCCAGAAGGTAAGCGATGTGAATCTTACTGCCACGTTTATTATGTCTCACATCACTGCTGGGCTTTCCCAGCAGCAGAGAAGAGTCTCCTGTAGGAGCAGCAAATTTATACAGGAAGGGACTGTGGTCAAACAGATCCGTATGCACCGTGCCCCACCTTTCCCAACCAAGAGAATCATTTTTCCCTCTGCACAGCCAGCCAGAAGCTGTTTGTTATGCAAAGCAGAGTTGCACAGCAGTTGTTGAAGTGTTTGCTAACACTGCACACACAAGGCAGCCCCTTGGAGGGGCAGGTTCAAGGGCTCTGAACTACCAGAGAGTGCTCACCTATCTCTAAGTGAAAAACAAACAACCCTGCTTGCATGCATGGTGTGTAAATGTCTCCATAAAATATGAATCAGCCATTATGATGTGGCCAAACCAGTCACATTTGTTAAAGCAGCTTTGTGCATGCCAATATTAATAGACGAGCTGTGACTGCCTTCTGTTAAGTGACAGTTTGGGGCTTCCCAGTTCAAGAAAGACAGGGATCTACTGGAGAGGGTCCAATGGAGAGCTATGAGGTTGATTGCAGGACTGAAACATCTCTCCTATGAAGAAAGGCCTGAGGCTGTTTAGCCTTGAGAGGAGGAGGCTGAGAGGGGGTCTTATGAACGTCTATAAATATCTGAGGGCTAGGTGTTATAAGATGAAGGTGCCAGGCTCTTTTCAATGATGCACCTAACCCTGAGGTAAAAACCTAGATTTATGGTGTTTAGGTTAATTTTGAGAATTAATTTTGCATAGCCAAAAGGCTTGATGTGCTGTTGCTACATTGCCATGGACTGAGCTGGGGAAGAAATGGACTTCGGAAGTGCAAATCGACTGACTTGGTTCAATTAAAAATTAAACACCACAAGCCTAGGTTTTACCTCAGGGTTAGGGGGTTTAGGGTTAGACTTAAGTCAGTGTCAGGATGAGAGTGAGGGTGAGAGCAAGGGGCAAAGGACAGAAACTGGAACAGAAGCAAGTTCCATCTCAACATGAGGAAAAACTTCTTTACTGTAAGGATGGTGAAGCACTAGAACAGGCTGCACAGAGAGGTTTGTGAAGTTACTTTCTCTGCAGACTTTCAAGACTGATCTGGACTTATTCCTGTATGACCCACCCTAGGTAAGGCATAGAACTTCTGTCAGTGTTTGGTGGGGATTAAAAAAAAAAAGAGGAAACAGACACCTCTATTTTGTCAGCAGCCTTTGCAATTTCCCCTGTCAGTGTTTATGGTTGAATTTCTTACTGCCAAACACTCAAACTTCCCCCTGCAGCAACTGTGCTCAGCTCACTTCTGCCCTTTCTTCTATGATGAAACTAGCTGGAGGTTTCCTTCACCAAGCTGTCATTTTAAAGAGGGTTGTAAACTCTGGGATGGGCAGGAACGTGAAACTACAACCTGGAGCCATATAGGACATGGAAGCTTCTTAAACCAGCACAAAAAGACAGAATTTCCTGTACTACCAACTGTCCTGAGGGGAAAAGAAAGAAAAAAGAAAGAAAAAAAAAAAGAAGCTAAAAATAAGACTACAAAAGGGTACAGCCCATGAAGGTGATTGTTTTGGAGAGAAAGGAAGTTGCTGTCTATAACTATCTGAAGGGACAGTGTGGAGAGGCTGGAGCTGAGCTCTTCTCACAGGAAACTGGAGACAGAACGAGGGGGAATGACCTCAAGCTGAGACTGGGGAGGTTTAGATTGGACATTGGGAAAAAGTTTTTCACAGAGAGAGTGGTCAGGGACTGGAATGAGCTGCCCAGGGAGGTGGTTACACACCCGGGATGTGTTTAAGGATGGTTTGGATGTGGTGCTTGGGGATATGGTTTAAGGCAAATCTTGTAGAGTAGGGTTCTAGGTTGAACTTGGTGATCCTGAGGGGCTTTGCCAACCTGCATGTTTCTGTGATTCTTTGTGAAGCAAAGAGCAAACACACAGATCTACAGCCATGAAGAGGCAAAGGTACGGTTTGGACAGGCTGGCAGAAGATCTGAGAGCCATAGAGAAGGAAGAGATATGGTGAGGTGTATGCAGTGACCTCCGCTTAGAGAAACGCCAGTGGCCCTCAGCATGGGCCAGTTGTTTGTATGCAGCTGCACCTCCTTCACAAAAAAAATCCATTACCTATTGACTGCAGAGCTCCACTGGCTACCCACTGTTTGCAAAATGTTGTCTTGCAAACCACCTCTTACATCTACAATCGCTCTTCATATTTATATTTTTTTCCCTGTGGAAAGCTATCGAGAAATGCCACAGCCGAGAAAAAAAAAAAAAAGGTAGGCAGCATTAGCACAGGGAGATAAGGAATGATTTCAGAGGGTTCGGTTACCTAGCAACATCTCTTGCAGTTGCCTAATGGTATTTTGGAAGTGCAGAGAGGCTTCAGACCGGCTGAAGTGAAGGGAATGAGGGGCTGGAGAGCAGCGGAGCTCCGCAGCCCGGCCTGAGCTCACGACATCGCCGCTTCCCGGCAAGAGCCGGCAGCCAAGAGCAAGGTAACGCCATGGAGGGGTGCAGGGACAGCCCTGTCCGGGGCATTTCTTTGCTAAACGTGCCTGGAGAGCCAGAGGAAGAGGCACCACCGCCGAGACACCTCATCGCTTACAAACCTTCCAGCGGCCAAGGGGAGGTGACACTGCCCGCTCTCCCGCCTCTGCCTCGCCCTCGCAAGCTCTCCTTTTTGCACCCTCTGCCTTTTTTTGTCACCCGCACCCCTCGAAATCCCGCTCCAGCCACTGAGCGAGCTGGCCTCCGCCCTCATGCCGCAGCTCCGGCCCTGGCCACTCGCGGCCCTGCCGGCGGACAAGCGTGTGGGGGGAAGGTAGAAAGGGCCGATCTCCGTCCCCACGCATGGTTCCCGCAGGAGAGGAGGGGAGGGCAGAGCGCGGAGCGGCTGCGGGAGCCCCGCTCCCCCCCAGAGCAGTAGCGCGGGACCGCGCGGTAGCGCGCCAACCGCCACGCGGCTAGTCCCGCGGGGCGCGCACGGGTTAAACGCGCGTGGCGGCGGCTTGGCGACGCCCCCGCCGCTCGCCACCCAATGAGCAGGCTGCGGGGCGGGGCCAGGTCGGCCCCGGGGGCGCGCAGCGCGGGGNCGCGGCCCGCGCGGCTGAGGGCCTCCGGCAGCCGCGGAGGTGAGAGCGGGGCCGGGCGGCGGCGCCGGGCCCTCGGTAGCGTGGGAAATCGGTGGGCCGCTGAGAGCGGCGCCTTGATCGAGGAGGCGACGTGAGGGAAGGTGCTGCCTTCCTGTGGTGACGGAGCGGGAGGAGGTGGTCGGGGCGGTGCGTGTCACCTCGGCGGCCGTCAGGAGGGTGCCCGCAGGAGCTGCTGTCGAGGCAACGGCAGGTGCCTGGCTGCTCGCCCGGAAAGGAGAGACTCTGAAGGAGGGATCTCCCTGGAGGATAGCGAGTCCCTCAGAGCCAGCGAGGAGCCTTGTGGAGGGGAAGCTTGATCGCTGCTCCCCGCCCAGCAGCGATCTGCCCCGGGTAGCTTGGGGACTTCCTGGACTGACGTCGCAGTTCTCTTCAGTAAGGTCTAGGGTGCCAAAGGTCTAGAAAGCCACGCTTAGGGCACGGTAACTTGTTGCTAAAGGAGGGTGTCACCTTTTGGAACGAGGAAGGAGGTTAACCAGGATCTTTCTTCCTGCTCACTTGTGCCGTGGATTG
Organism: Ramphastos sulfuratus; assembly: GCA_013399055.1. Classification (NCBI taxonomy): domain Eukaryota; kingdom Metazoa; phylum Chordata; class Aves; order Piciformes; family Ramphastidae; genus Ramphastos; species Ramphastos sulfuratus. Next base: position 25,828 of record WBNM01021019.1, read on the forward strand.
TCACAGAGCTTGTTTCTAAGCTGCTGCTGGCCACCTGTACCAAAATGCTTTGCTGTAGTTTTGGATAGAAAAATCAAGGGGTTTTTGATGGAAAAAAATTCTTCTGCGAAGAATTGCTTACAGCACTGGATTTATATAAAGAAGAAAAATTGGAAGTGAAAAATATGATCTGTGCTTAGTTGATAGAAAACTGCAGCAGCTCACAGTAATCCCTGGTGCAGGCGACATTATCAGAGGTACCACTGCTTTGCATTTAGCATCGCTTTAGAAGCAGAGCAATGTCTTGGGCTGATCTTAAAGGTCTTCTCCAACCGAAACAACTGCTTTGCATTTAGCATCGCTTTAGAAGCAGAACAGTGTCTTGGGTTGATCTTAAAGGTCTTCTCCAACTGAAACAACTGCTTTGCATTTAGCATCGCTTTAGAAGCAGATCAATGCTTTGGGCTGATCTTAAAGGTCTTTTCCAACTGAAACAACTCTGATTGTGTGTACAAAGAAAGCTTCTGGAAGTAATGGGGCTTACTGAGCAGAAGGCCTTTCTTGGGCATTGCACAGCTAACTGTTTTCTTCTTGAATCATTCTGATGTGTTGCTTGACTGTTAAGGACACATTAGTAGAGATTAATTTCATTGCTAATGTTGCATCTTTCCAAGGGCATTTACATGAGGCCTCAGGGCTTACCCTTCACTTCCTAAGGGATGCAAGGAAGAGTCAGCTGCCTGTAGAAAAGTGTTTTTTCTCATAATTAGTTGTCAAATACTAAAGTAATATTTACTTTAAATTAAAGTAATATTTAGGGGAAAATATGTACAAAAATCCCTGGAGTTAAGCCCAGTATTCTGGAAATTTCAAAATCCCAGATTTAGTTGTCCTTGGGTTTGGGTTTTTTTGTTTGTAATTTGTCTGTTTGTTCATTTTAATTTTACTGTTGAATGTGTTTCCTCTTAAAACAAGTTTTAAAAGTTACATAGTCTTGAGTTTGCTTATAAGTATTAATTTTAAAGGTAGCTGAGGGTTTGGGGGGGGGGTTGAGCTAGCTCCAGCATCATATATTCTTATTGCACAGAGAATTCTTAAGGTTGCTTTGGTTTAGGTTGTAGTGAAGTGGGGGTTGGTCTTTTCTCCCTATTCTTGGGTGAATGAATGAGAGGAAGTGGCTTGGAATTGTGCCAGGGAAGGGTTAGGTTGGATATTAGGAAAAAAATTCTCTACTAAAAGAGTGTCCAGGCATTGGAACAGGCTGCCCAAGGAGGTGATGGAATCTCCATCCCTGGAGGTGTTCAAGAAACATGTGGCCATGGCACTTATGGACATAGTTTAAAGGCCATGGTTGCATTAGGTTGATGGTTGGACTCGGTGATCTCAGAGGTCTTCTCGAACTGAAACAATGCTATGATGCTGTGAAGGTGACCTTAACCCTCGTTGGAACAACTAACAGAGTGAGACAGTATTTTAGATGAAGGTGTAACAAGTGTCATCAGCAGGACAGCATGGAGACACAGCAGGAGAGGGACCCCAGTAATCTTCTTAGAGAAAGCAGCCCCTGGAAAGCAGCCCACTGCAGAACCATCAGCCCCATTGCCCCAGCATGACATGCATCAAGATTAGTTGACAGAAGGGTTCTCTGGAACTGCTTCCAAGCAGGATAATTGAATACAGAATGTGGGATGTGTTATGGGATGCAGGAGGAGAGTGCCTTGTGACTGTACAACTCTTATAACAAGTTGTCCATGGAACAGCAATGTGCTCTTGGGGCCAAGAGGGCCAGTGGGATCCTGGAGTGTATTAAGAAGAGTGTGTCCAGCAGATCCAGGGAGGTTCTCCTGTGCNGGAAGAGGCTAAAGAGAGCAAACAAGATGGTTTGAGGAGGAGTAATGAGGGTAAATAGGAGGATGAAGGAATAAAGGGCCTGGTGAATTGTAAAGAAGTGGCTGGTCACTATGTTTGGCCGTGCCTCTGCCAGCTTACCCACAGCCTGTCCTCATGTCTCATTATGCTCCATTTCCAACTCTTTCCTAGATGAGAGGCCTCTGTGCTATATTCACATGTGCTTACATATGTGTGTCTGGGCACCAGCAACTGGAGTGGTGCCATGAGTTATGGGAATCTGTCTGGCAAGCAGCTGGGGAGAGGCTGGAGTGAGAGTCTGAATGGCAGCAACTGGGGCAGAGAGTAAGTCGGAGAGACTCGTGCATCTGCACTGCCAATAACCAGGCAGGCTGGAGTCTTGTTTTGCCAAGCAGGCCAGTGGGTGGGTACTGGTAGCATGCAGGGCAGTCTGGTGCATAGGACAAGAGGTGTGGGAGCCAGGTTTGGAGGCAGCTGTAAGTGTGGGATAGGTGCTAGTGAGATCAGAGGACGATTCAGAGTTGGTTCTTGGATAGATTGAGTGTCTGATGCCAGTTACTGAAGCGATCCATGTTGCCCATTAACAGATGTTTGCCCTGGTCAGATAGTGAGTGGAGCAGCTTCAGGCCAGCCCATGCTTGTGTACGTGTGAATGCTGTAGCTGTGTGGATCTGGATGGTCAGTCCTGTGCATGTTTGCATGTACAACCACAGTCTTGTCACTGCCTGAACCTGAGGACGTGAAATTCCAGCAGCCTTGTCTCCTTTTGGACTGCCTGCTTCAGCAGCCTCTCGTACAGGAAAGTTAATTTTCTCTCTAAGTTTGAGGATTGTTCACTCTCCAACCCTAAGTTTTGGAAGATAATATGAAGGTAATATAAAAACTGAAGGTTTCTGTCTTCTTTACTCATGGGGTTTAGAAATAGTAAGGATGTGCACACACATGTCATCCTTAAGGTCTCTTCTAACCCAAATCATGCTAATATTCTCTGCAGTTGATATAAAATTGGTAGAAAAACAGGCAGAATATTTTAGATTGATATGAAATGCCTCTAGTTGTAGTTTTCAAACATGAAATACAGCTTCAGCATCTGTTAACACCTGCTCCCAGAAATCCTCTTTGCCAGTGGGATGCTGCCAAGTCACCTTCTGATTTCCAAATGTGAAGAATGCACTTCCCCCCCCACCCCCTTTTAACATTTCCAATGCACCTAAAGGTTTTTCTTTTCTCCTGAAGAATCTAATTTAACATAATTCCATAGTTTAATGAGCAGCAGCTACTTTTCAAGTATTTTTTTTTCTCTCTATGCAAGAGTAATTTTAACAGCTGCTAGAGCAGATAACTGAATTTGTATGGCAAAAGGACACCTAATACTGAGAAATGGAACAACAGAGACTTTTTCCTCTAGAAATGGCTGTAGCTGTGCTGTGTACATGCATGGATTTTAATTTCCCCCCCCCCCTTTCAGTCTGCTGAAAGAAGGTGGTGTTTTATCTCTCTCCCTTTTTGTTTTGCAGATTTTGAGGGGACTTTGTGGTAATAGATAGGGCAAGTGAAACAAAAAAAATACTGATTTTAGTACACTTTCCAGTGTCATAGGCTGCTTGTGCATATAGGCCTTCCATTAAAAGTTTGGGAGGGGGTTTGCCTTTTTTCTTTGGGAAGCATCTGATTTATCTCTTCCTGTTATCTACCCAAGTTAGTGCCATGTAAGATGTCCAGCAAGATCTGGACAGGCTGGTGAGCTGGGTGAAGGTAAACCTCATGGAATTTCCATAAGGACAAGTGCAGGGTCCTACACCTGGGGAGGAATAACAGCAGGCACCAGTGCAGGTTAGGGGTTGCCCTACTAGAGAGCAGCTTCACGGAGAAAGACCTCAGAGTCCTAGTGGGCAACAAGTTCTGCAGGGGCCAGCAATGTGCCCTTGTGGCCAAGAGAGCCAAGGGCATCCTGGGGTGCATCACAAGAAGTGTGGTCAGCAGGGCTAAGGAGGTTCTTCTTCCCCTCTACTCTGCCCTGGCAAGACCACACCTGGAGTATTGTGTCCAGTTTTGGGCTCCTCATTTCAAGAAAGACAGGGTCCTGCTGGAGAGAATCCAACAGAGACCCACAAGCATGATTAGGGAACTTGAGCATCTCTCCTATGGAGAGAGACTGAGAGCCCTGAGGCTGTTTAGTCTGGAGAAGAGATGACTGAGAGGGGATCTCATCAATGTCTGTTGGCAAATCTGAGGGATGGTTGTCAAGTGGATCTCTTCAGTAGTCAGCAGCAGTAAGACAAGTAACAGTGGACACAAACTGAAACACAGAAGGTTTCACCTCAACATGAGGAACTTCTCTACAGTGAGGGTGATGGAGCCCTGGAACAGGCTGCCCAGAGAATTTGCGGAGTCTCCTTCTCTGGAGACTTTCAACACCCACCTGGATGCATTCCTGTGCAAACTACCCTAGGGGATCCAGCTTTGACAGAGGAGTTGGACTTGATCTCTGGAGGTCCCTTCCAATCTCTTAATATTCTGTGATTCTGTGAAGACAATAGAAGTAAAGCTGGAAACCAAGGCATTTTTACAAGGACTTGGCTCACAAATGCTAACACACTCCATTTTATTCTTGAAAATGTGAGATCTAAAGGCTCCACCAAGATGTAAAACTGGATTGAGGGAAGGCTCCAAGGTGACCTTATTGTGACCTTTCAGTATCTTAAGGAGGCCTACAAGAAAGCTGGGGAAGGACTTTTTAGGATGTCAGGTAGTGATAGGACTGGGGGGGATGGAACAAAGCTGGAAATGGGTAGATCCAGAGTGGATGTTAGGAAGAAGTTCTTCAGCATGAGGGCAGTGAGAGCCTAGGAGGGGTTGCCCAGGGAGGTGGTTGAGGCCCCATCCCTGGTGGTGTTCAGGCCAGGCTGGATGAGGCTGTAGACAGCCTGATCTAGTGTGAGGTGTCCCTGCCCATGGCAGGGGGGTTGGACCTAGATGATCTCTTCTAACCCTGACTGATTCTATGATTCTATGAATACAACATATGATAAAAAATACAATGTTCTTTTTTTTCATATTGAAGAACTGCAGCAGCTCCTTATCAGCTCCAGCTCTAATTATGTGGATTTGATACAACCTTTTAAGTTTCTTGATTTTTATTTTGTGCTTCAAGTTCTGCTTCCAGTATTGTACCTTTTTTTTTTTTTTAGCAGTGTGGTTAGAAAACTGTATCATGTTAGTGCTGTTTTGGTCTCAGATGATGGAGACCTGCATGTGTGCTGTGAATCTGGTGCTGTCTGAAGGTGCCAGCCTAGTGATCTGCACACCTGCTTTTTGTCCTCTCTGCTTCCCTTCAGCAGGCTGCTGAGACAGGCAGAAAGCTGCTGGTTGGAGCATGTGTGGCTGCAGAGTGATCCATGCATCTTGCTTGGGGGACAGGCTGTTTCCAATAGACTGCACAGCCAGGGAGAGAAGTGGATGCAGGCTGAATGAATTGTTTGGGTGGCTGCAGCTCTTCTCTGATCGATGCTTTTCAGTCCATAATTTTCTTTTTTTGGCTCTCTCACTCAATTGGGTTGTGCCCAATGACGTTAGCAATGATCCTAGCAGAGGGAGCATCATCCACTTTGTAAGGCCCTGGCTTGAGTCCAATTTATATTTAACAGGCACTATTTCTGGAGTTTAGTCATGAATTACTAGAAAATATCTCAACCCTTTGCAATTATGAAAAGGCCTCAACTCTTAGCAGCCTAAAATCAGTTTAAATATATAAATATATCAGTTTTTAATATATAAAATTTCAGACTTGTTTTGCATGTTTAAAGTTCACTTTGTGCAGGTGGAGATGCTGATACTGTTGATAAAAAATGGTTCTCCAAGTCCTTTAGTTTCTGAGGAGCATGGGTGTGGCTGAAGTGAAGAGGTTTTTATTACTGGAATATGAGGGATTTGATGAGTAGAAGAGGCTTTGAGGATGATGTCATTTCTTTTTCCTTGGGCCTTTTAGAAGTGTGTGTTTCTGTATGGAAATTTAGATGTCTTAGTCTTCTGAAAGTCTATCCTCAGTACTTCCTAAAGTGGAAGGACTCTGTGATCTTAAAGGTCTTTTCCAACCAAAACAATTCTGTGATTCTGTGAAAACTTGAGGGTAAATTTGCTTTAGTAACTTCAAAATCCTCCTGTGTTTGACATCCATTCAAGAATTCCTGTAATATACTCCTGGAGTTCAAGTACATTTCAGGGCCAAGCTGTATCTTGACCTGCAGGTTGCCTTTTATCATCATCTTTTAGCTTTGGAAATTACATTTTAAAGCACACATTTCTTGAGTCAAAAAGAATAAAGGAGGGAACATATATTAAAATTTTATAATTAAGATACTGTACTTTAAAGGGATCCATTCTTGTATGAATATACTGAATGTTTTTGTATGTGTGGTCATTATTGTGATTTATGACTGTCCTTTATAATTTTAAGCTTAGGAATATGTGCTGTGCTTTTGACACTACATTTATCCATGGCTGTACAATTTAATATGAATATTTACATTGCTCTTGGACTTCAACTTCCTTGCAAGCTCAGGGGAGCTGAATCTGAGCTAGAACTGAGATCTCTGCTTTCAAAGATTCAGGCTTTGACTTCCCCCTCTCACTTGGGATTTGATGTCTCCCCTCTAGTTTGGGATTTGATGTCCCCCCTCTAGTTTAGGATTTGATGTCTCCCTCTCATTTGGGATTTGATGTCCCCCCTCTTGTTTAGGATTTCATGTACTGTGTACAGTTCTGGAGCCTCCAGCACAGGAAGGACATGGAACTGTTGGAGTGGGTCCAGAGGAGGGCCATGAAGATGATCAGAGGGCTGGAGCAGCTCTCCTATGAGGACAGGCTACAAGAGTTGGGGCTCTGCAGCCTGGAGAAGAGAAGGCTTCGAGGAGACCTTATAGTAGCCTTCTGATATCTGAAGGGGGCCTACAGGAAGGCTGGGGAGGGACTGTTGACAAGGTCTTGGAATGACAGGACAAGGGGCAATGGGTTTGAACTGGCAGAGGGATGATTGAAACTGGATGTTAGGAGGAAGTTGTTTGCAGTGAGGGTGGTGAGACACTGGCACAGGTTGTCCAGGGAGGTTGTGGCTGCTCCCTCCCTGGAGGTGTTCAAGGCCAGGTTGGACGAGGCCTTGAGTGACCTGTGCTAGTGGGAGGTGTCCCTGCCTATGGCAGGAGGTTGGAACTGGATGATCCTTGAGGTCCCTTCCAACCTTACCATTCTATGGTTCTATGATTCTGTGTCTCCCTCTCAGTTGGGATTTGCTGTCCCCCACCCTCGTTTGGGATTCGATTTCTCTGCTAAGTAGCTTTGAGCGCAATCTTTTTGTCTTTTGTTTTTGACAGTGTATTACCTTCAGGAGATGGCCTCTTATAAGTCTTTGATAAACCTTCTAACCTTCACTTTTGGATCAGCAATTGGATTTTTTGTCTGCTACCTCCTGTTCAGCATTATACTAGAGGAACAGGTTACGATCCAGCCTCATATCCTTCACAATGATCCACATGGTCAACACTCAGCAGATACTGATAACAATCAGCTGCAAGGACAAATGAATTTCAATGCAGACTCTGGACAGCATAAAGGTATTTTATTACACACTGTCTGTGCAATATTCTCCTTTTTCATGCATTGCAAAATGTTGCTTTCTTCACTGCCAAGAATTTGCATGAATCCCCTTTTCTTTTTCTTGCCACATGTTCAGGTTACATCTGAATGACTGTGTTCTCCTGAGATCTACTGAATGGTGGTTTTCTTTCTTTACTTTTTTTTTATTACAGTACTGATTTTTTTTCCTCAGAGGCCAACTTTTTCTCTAGTTTCTGTAGCCAGACTTGTTTGTAAGCAGGAACTTCTCAAATGAACTACTGTCATCAAATAGGAGTTTTGCTGAGACTTGGAATTGAGGCCGTGGGGCACAGAGGAGCACTGTGAGCATTGCCAAGCTGATTATAGAGCAGTCCAAACTCAGTTAAAAATGGGGAAATTCTGTTGCACTTTGACTTTTGTTGTGCTTCCAAAGCTAAGCCCTTCTACTGTTTCACACCTTTGACACATCTCATTAAATGAGTTAATTCTAAACACAGGTAGTGTCCTAGTTGGGACTGTTTGGATGAGGAAGAAAAACTGTTCCATAACACATTTACTGCAGATGATGTTAATAAGTAATTTGCTGTTTAAAAGTATTTAAGCTGCAAACTTTGTGTGAGCATTTCACATGTGGGAGATTGTGCTGAAGAAATCTGATCTGTTGTTGTAGGAGGTGTAAGCAGGAATAGTTTAGGACCAGTTATGCAGATCTCACTCTCTGTGGAATATTCTTTTACACGAGTTAAAATCACTCTCTATGTTTCAAGTCAAAATGTTTCTCTGAGGGAAATGAATGCTTGTAAAACATTGTTTTACACACCTCAGACAACTGGGCCTATGCCTTTGGAATTTCTACAAATAAAACCATTTTAACACAGCAATAATGAAAGTTTTGTAGTGCCCTAAATTATCTAATCAGACTTTTTACAAATAGGATTGAGCTTCACTTGGTGATAAATTCTTTCTGCCTTACCATCTGCTTTTTTCATCAAAACCATGATGCTGGTTTAGAAATATTTATTAGGTCTTCATAGTTAAACTCTGTTAAATATATTCATGTTATTAGCTTTTTTGACCTTTCTCTGTGGGAATCATAAAGTTTTATTCATTGTGAACATGAATGTTCAGCCTTTAAACTTTCATTAGTCCTCCAACACCATAAAGAGGTTGCTGTTTAGCTGTTTTTATGTGCAAGTCAAGGTTTCCTGAAGCCACACATCTATCACCAGATACCCATTTTGATATGGCTTTTATGCTTTCCCTTAGCCTGAAAAGTCTGAAGGAGCTTTAAGGATTTTAGCTTCTTGATTGTTGGGAATCTTGTTTGTTTTCTTCCCTGTATCTAACATTAATTTCATCAAGTGGTACATTTGAAGGCAAACTCCTTTTTTCTCTGCATGTTTTATTTTGATCTAGAAACAGATCTCACTTTGTTTTGCAACCAAGTTAATACTGGTTTGGCACTTTTTGTTTGTTTGGTTTTTTTCAGATGAGAACAAAAATATTGCAGAGGGATTGTATCAGAAGGTGAAAATACTGTGTTGGGTCATGACTGGACCTCAAAATCTAGAAAAGAAAGCCAAGCATGTTAAGGCCACTTGGGCCCAACGGTGTAATAAAATACTTTTTATGAGCTCTGAGGAAAACAAAGACTTCCCAGCTGTGGGCCTAGAAACCAAAGAAGGCAGAGACCAACTGTACTGGAAAACTATTAAAGCTTTTCAATATGTCTATGACCATTATTTTGATGATGCTGATTGGTTTATGAAAGCAGACGATGACACTTATGTTATACTGGACAATTTGAGATGGCTTCTGTCTAAATACAGTCCTGAACAGCCAATCTACTTTGGAAGAAGATTTAAGCCTTATGTGAAACAGGGCTACATGAGTGGAGGAGCAGGATATGTTCTGAGCAAAGAAGCTCTGAAGAGATTTGTTGCTGCATTCAAAACGAAGAAGTGTTCCCACAGTTCTTCTATTGAAGACCTAGCACTAGGAAAATGCATGGAGATCATTAATGTGGAAGCAGGAGACTCTAGGGATACAAATGGCAGAGAAACTTTTCATCCCTTTGTTCCAGAGCATCACTTGATCAGAGGATACCTACCAAAAACATTCTGGTACTGGAATTATAATTACTATCCTGCTGTAGAGGTAAGTCCTTAGGAACCTGGTACTCAATTACATCTAATGGTGAGTTTGATGTGTGAATTAGCAGCTTTATAGCTGGTCAGTACAGCTTAGAAAATTCTGTGTGAGGATACATTGAATACATTAATTGACCAAAAGGTTGATGCTCAGAACTGAACATTCCAGAAGAGCTCCTGAAGATCCAGTTATCATTGCTGGTTTGCTGTCTTCAGTAAAAAAGGGTGAAACCTTTTGACAAGTTTGTCTGCTGGCACCACTCCTGCCTTTCTTGCAGTTAGTTCTCTGGTTTGTGCCCTCAGATCTCACACAGTGTTCCTAACTCCTCCAGCTACCACTGTGCATGGAGAACTGAGACCAGCATGGCTCATTCCAAGCTGCTGGTGCTCAAACAGTATGGTTTGGTTACATTACAGCCTGATGAGAAGAGGGGTGGCACTGAGACAGCTCTGTCTTGCCCAGGGAGCTTGTGGACACCTCATCCCTGGAAATGTTTAACACCAGGTCAGATGAGGCTTTGAGTAACTTGGTCTAGTAGGAGGTGTCCCTGCCTATGGCAGGGGAGTTGGAACTGGATGATCTTTAAGGTCCCTTCCAACTTCTACAATCCTATCTTCTGCCTAACAGCAAACTCTGCATAAAACCTGTAGAAATAGAACTCAGAATCACAAAAACATGCAGGTTGGCAAAGCCCCTCAGGATCACCAAGTCCAACCTGTAACCCTACTCTACAAGATTCACCTTAAACCATAACTCAAAACTCGTTTTGAGACTTGCTTGTGGTGCTAGTTGCTTAACATTGTCTAAGAGATCAAACTTGTTGAATATTACAATCATAGAATTGTTTTGGTTGGAAAAGATCTTTAAGATCAAGTCCAACCATTCTCTTAGTCTGGTGCTAAACCATGTTCCTCAACACCACATCTCTTGAAACAGAAACACTTATATGTTAAGTTGTGAAGTTGTTAACAACTGTTAAGTTGTTCTCTTCAGTGTCTATAAACACTTTATCTTCTCAATTAGAGTTAGAATATTGGGAGATTAACAATAAGATATAAAAAAACCCAAAAAACAAATCCAAACAACCAAAACACTAAACTGCCTTCCAGAAGAAGACCTTGTCCAGCTTTATTTTGCAAGGGGGCTTTAGCAGCTATGTCTGCTACATTTTCATAGCTTCACAGGATGGTTTAGGTTAGAAGGCACCTTGAAGATCATCTAGTTCCAACCCCTCTGCCATGGGCAGGGACACCTTCCACTAGAACAGGTCACTCAAGGCCCTTTCCAGCCTAGTCTTGAACACCTCCAGGGAGGGACCATTCACAACCTCCCTGGGCAAGTGTCTCACCACTCTCACTGTGAAGAATTGATTTCTCATATATAATCTGAACTTTCCCTCCTCAAGCTTCAATGCATTCTCTCTCATCCTATCTCAACAAGGCCTTGTAAAAAGTCCCTTCTCAGCTTTCTTGTAGCCCACTTCAGCTACTGGAAGGCTGCTATAAGGTCTCCTCGGAACCTTCTTTTTCTCCAGGCTGAACATTCCCAGCTCCCTCAGCCTGTCCCCAGAGGGGAGGTGCTTCAGTTCTCTGATCATCTTTGTGGCCCTCCTCTGGACACACTCCAGCAGCATCATGTCCCTCTTGTGTTGGGACCACTCGAACTGGACTCAGTGCTCCAGGTGAGGTCTCACCAGAGTGGAATAGAGAGGGGAGAATCCTCTCCTTCATCCTGCTGGTCACACTGCTTTTGATACAGCCCAGCACACAGCTGCCTTCTGGGCTGTAAGTGCACATTGCCTACCATTAAGTTTTGAAGTGTCTGCATGACTGCTGATGGTGAATTTCTTGCTGTGAGTCGAGTACATATTGGAATTCATGCTGGATCTTTAATCCAGGGCGTGCTCTGCAATTAATTGCTGATTATTTTGGCTTGATCTGTGTTGCAGGGTCCTGGATGCTGCTCTGACCTTGCAGTTTCATTCCACTATGTGGATTCTGTGACTATGTACCACTTGGAATATTTGATTTATCATCTCCGCCCCTATGGCTATTTGTATCGATACAATCCTGATCAGGCAAAGAAAGCAGAAGAGCAGAGCAAAACTGAAGCACTGGAGGATAACCAAAAGCTAAAGCAAAAACTTCCTGAGAATTGATTGGACTTGGAAGAAAAGAAGAAGAAGCCAGTGCAATGAATGAGAGCCTCCTCAAACTCCTGCATGAAGCTTGTGGACTAGAATTACTCCTGGTGATTCTTAGTTCAGAAATCACCTTGGCAGTGCTTTCTGTCACTGTGTGCACAGCAGAGGCTGGATCTGACTCTTTGGGAGAGTGTGACCTTGGAGCTCTGCTCATGAAGAGTTGGGGCCCTAAAGCTATGAAATAGGAGGTTGTTCTGGTACACTAATATCTGGAAGAATCTGTATAAAAACCATAGTGGATGGGTTCAAAGATAATCACCCAGTATTGCTGTTACCATATGCTCTTCTCTCTTTCCTCTCAGATGCTCCTTTAGGTCCATTCTCATGTTAGGAATTGGCTGCTGCACTGCCAGTAACTTCCTGAGGGCTTTCTCTGGATCCAAAATATTCCTGAATTCAACTCCTTTGTGTGAAATTTACCTTATTCTGAAATTCCTTTGTGTGAAACTGACCTTGCCCCATGAGGAAGGGAGAGGTGCGAAAATGGGAGTCTCAAGTCTGCTTTGCCTTAATGAGAGAGACAGGTTGTTGTCAGTAGGCAGAGATCCACCCCAAGGGTTAATCTGAATTGTTTCAGAAATGGAATTCACTGCTAGGAATTATTTTAACAAAAACTTGAACCTGGATTACTGCTTTTCCAGGGAGAAACCCAGAAAGAGTTGATCTTAGGTTGCTGAGGGTGATGCAAGCTGCTTACGTATTTGTAGCTTACTTTTTGTTCTTCAATTTACTTCCCCTATTGATTGAGTGGGTGTGAGAATTCATCTCAAGAGTTTCTCAGCATTAGGTAAGGCAGATGATTTTGAAAACAGAAGTCTCTTTTCCATCACACCTGTGCAAATGAGAAAGAGCAGCATCTTAGCAAAGCTACAAAGGGCATTACAACAACTGGGTTTGAGTTTTCCTATGGCTATTAATTTGAGATTGTGGAGTTAGCTCATTCATTAGAGTTTTTACAGGTGCAAACAAAGTGCAGCAAAGCCAGTTTGACTGCTTCCCTACACATCACTTCTCTGCAGAATTGTTTTTTCTGCCCCCCTCCACTTTTTAAAGTTTCTTCTGCATCTGCTTCTTGTTACCTTTCTCAGAGCAAAGTGTTCCATGATCCTTGTTTCGCTTGTTTTGGAGCTGAAGTAGACAGTTAATTCAGGTCAGCCAGCCTGAATGCAGGAATCTTCCAAAGTGCATTAATTTTCTCCACTACTTTATGAGTATATCTGCTTCTTAACTGAAAAGATTTTTCTTGGTGTGGGACAAAAGAGGTGTTTTAGTCACTGAAAAGTTTCCAGAGGCCAAGCCTGTGTTCTAAACGGTTAACATAAAGCTTTCTTTTTTTTTTCCACAGTGAGTGAATAGCAGTATGGGGGATAGGGTTGAGCTTGAACATGTAGTGTGTCTTTATTCCACACCTGGACAAAAGCTTCTTCTTCATTTTATCACTTTTCACCTTCATCATATTGATGAATTTGGACATAACCTAATTACCTCCAGTCATTGTTCTGGAAAGGGCACATACATACTGGTAGCAGACAGCTTTATTTACTGCTGCTGTCCTTCAGGGTGTTCCTGGAAGAGGATGTTAGCATAAAGTACTGGAATTCTTTTATTTTTTATTGTTTTCCAAAGATAGTTCTTGTACAGGTTGGGGTTTTACCTGGTGCCCAACAGTAAAGAGTCTTTGCTTCCTTTCTGGTCGTTGCTCTGCGGCATGACGGCAATTGCTGAGCTGTCTCCCGGAGCTGAAGCACTACATCCATCTCTGCATACAGGCTGGGTTCACAGATCCAGTTTTAGTTAAACCTGCAGTATTAAATCTGTTGGTCTTTGGTGAGCAGAGCTGCCTCTGAAGTACTGAAAGGAAAGTGAGCTTTGTTTTATGTGACCAGTAGAAAATAAGAACTGAACTATTTTCAGAAAGGAAAAAAAGTCTCCAGCTTGCTATAGTCAGAGGAGAAAGAATGGTACCATGCTGAGAGGTGCTTCCTCCTGTGAGCTCAACATCCCACGTGCTGCACAATCCAGTAAGATTGTGAAATCCACCTGTATTGATAACTCCAGTGGCATCATTCAGCCAGGCAGTTAACCTTATCTGGAATACTTTTAAGAAGCTACAAAATGAAATTAAAATTCCCTACTTAATTGCTCTGTAAAGTCCCTGTGGAAGATCTGCTGAAATGCTGTGCTGTTCCTTTCTTACAGCTGTCTTCCTCAGTTCATCCCTGGGCATTGAAAGCTGTTCTGCTGCAAAAGGCAGAACTAACCTTGCATATTTTCTGCAGATTTGTGTCCTATTGGCTTGTGCTGCCCTGTGAGGTAACATCTTCCCCTCATCCTATTCCTGACCTGGCTCTGCGGTTTCAGTTTCATCATGCCTGAGTCTCAGGTGGACAAGAGGATGCAGACAGTGAGATGTTTGAGCTTCACACAGGTTGGCTGCTGAGGTGGCAAGTTAAACCAGCTGAACTCATGCTGAAACCTTTTCTCAGCAGCCATTCTGGGGCTTGTGGGTCTAGCAGAGCGGGGCAGGCATGTCCCTTTCCACGAATCATCTGTGACCTCAGAGAGAGCTGAGAAAAGAGGAAGTTCCATTGCTTGAGGGAATAAGGCTAAGAGCTTAACTACCTGATGATAAATAGGTGGCCTGTCTGGAGAAAGAAGAGTAGCCTTTTCTTCAAACATCCATTTTTTGCTTTGTTTTCAAGTGTCCTTGTTCTTAAGCCTCTGTTTTTCTGCCTTTCTAACAGCACTACAAAGAATTCTTCTTTTCCTTCCAGACAAGCTAGAAAAGTATCAGCTGTTCCATTCTGTGATGCTAACAGAGGGCTCTTGTTCTCTGCTGCATTGTATTGCCAGAACAATCAGCTGATGCCTCTGCAATAACTGCTTTGGAGCTCACTCCCTTCAAAAGCTTCAGTGGACAAGGTTGGAATGTGACCTGTTAGTGTAATTTTCACTTACAATATTACACTGCTGTTAGTAGTTTGTTGTTTCACTCTCAGGTCTTTATGCTTTGAGAAAGTATTTCTGGAGTTGGGGTATTTCAGCAGCCTGAGGAGGCTACTTGGATTTCAGGTGGGTAGATCTTTCTGAAGCACAGCAACTTCAGTTCTTGTAGGCTGTACTGATTTATCACTGGGTGGTTTGAGTTTGTTTCTGAAAGGTTTCTTCAGTTTTATAAAGCCTCAAAGCTTCCATTGGGGCTGTGATGATTTAAATGGCTCATTTTAAAAGTCTGAACTTGCTTTCTTGAAAGTACTGGGCAGCAGTTGCTTGCATTGGATGTGGGAATGTCACACAGTGCAGAAGGGTGGCATTTTAATCTTGGCTTAGTGGTTTTGAGTTCAGGAAGGAGGAGAGTGCCAAGAGGTTACCATCTGAGCTCTGCTTTTAATCAGACAATAGTGTCAATCTCTGCAGACAAAGAGCAGTTTTGCTCTTCTTTTATTCCACTTCATCTTGTGGTCTGTATTGGCCTTAAGAGGTTAGACACTGACCATGTCAGCAGCATCTCTGCTGTGGTGGAAGCTCTTTTCTCAGTACCTTTCACCTTTCAGGACCCTTTTTGTTGTGCTTGGCTAGGGGTATGTAGTGATCACTTCTTTTTATTTCACGTGTTGCTGTTTGTTCTTTCAGGCTTCCAGAGGTAGAAATTTTATTGTGTGGCTGATTATAGAGCTGTTCCAAACAGTTTGCTGTCTGAGCAGGGTGTTTTCTCTTTGTGTGGCAGAAAAGTGTGGGTTGTTTCTCTGATGTACCTGCTGCTGATGTTGATAGTGCACGCACAGATGAAAATAGATCCCTGAATCCAGGACCACTTAGAAAGGCAATTTTGTCCTTTTTATTTTTTTTTCCCTCCTTTATTTTTTCTGTCAAGAAAATCTTCTGTGGAATTCCAAAAGTGTGATTTGCTTTCTTTTACCATGTTGTATTTTAAAAATACTCCCACTTGTTCTAAAAGAATTGAATATTGCTGCTGGCCAGTATGCTCCACTGAAAAAACCTGTGAATGTTTCACTTTGCTGTTCTAGGTAGTTGTGTCCCTAATGGCAGATAGAAGTTGGTGACCTGTCTGGAATTACCACCATAAGGATTTGTTTCTTAAATACCTTCTTTGAAGTGCCTTTGATCAATTTTTAGCATCAAAATTAAGTTGAGAATTGAAGAGAAAAAGAAAAGAAAAGAATAAAATAAGTTATCTCATACACACTTCATGTCTGTCTTCATTCACCAGAAACATGGCACAGCAGCAGCACCATTTGCTGTAATCAAAACATTATTTCATTTCCTCTTGGGTGGGTGCAGGAGACTCAAAAAGCTCCTCACACTTACTGTGTTTTCTGTTGTTTGTGCTTTGAAACTGAAGATGGTTGGTGGGTTGTAAGTGTGAAATGAATCATAAGTCATAGAATCATAGATTGGCTTAGGTTGGAAGGGACCTCAAAGCTCATCCAGTTCCAACCCCCTGCCATAGGCAGGGACACCTCCCACTACACTCAAGGCCTCATCCACCTTCAGGGAGGGAGCAGTCACAACCCCCTGGGCAACCTGTGCCAGTGTCTCACCACTCTCACTGTGAAGAACTTCTTCCAGTTTCAATCTCCCCTCTTCCAGTTTAGACCCATTACTCCTCATCCCTTGTCAATAGTCCCTTCCCAGCCTTCCTGTAGCCCCCTTCAGATATTGGAAGGCTACTCTAAGGTCTCCTGGAAGCCTTCTCTTCTCCAGGCTGCAGAGCCCCAACTCTCTCAGCCTGTCCTCATAGCAGAGCTGCTGCAGCCCTCTGATCATCTTCATGGCCTCTTCTGGACTCGCTCCAACAGTTCCATGTCCTTCCTGTGCAGTTCTGGAGCCCCCAGCACACAGGACTCCAGATGGGGTCTGAGGAGAGCAGAGCAAAGAGGCAGAATCCCCTCCCTTGCCCTGCTGCAGCCCAGTGATGGTATTTGTTGCATTAGTCATACAAGCAGCTGCTGCTTTCACACTGTCTTGTTTTATTACTGTCTCCACATCATTACAGTCATAGAATCACAGAATGGTTTAGGTTGGAAGGGACTTCAGAGATCATCTATTGCAACCTCCCTGCCATTGGCAGAGATGCTTCACAAATAAGCTCATCCAAGGCCTTGAACAGCCCCAGGGTGGGGGCATCCACAACCCTCCTGGGCAACCTATTCCAGAGTCTCACCAACCTCATACTGTAGAACTTCTTCCTCAAATCCAGTCTAATCTGCTGCCCCTGAGCTGCAAACCATTCCCCCTTGTCCTGTCTCTAGACATCCTCATGGTTAGTCTCTCTGCAGCCTTCCTGTAGGACCCCTTCAGCTATTGAGAGGACCTTGTAGCTGCCTTCCACAGTCTTTTTCAGGCTGAATAACCCCAGCTCCCTCAGCCTATTCTTACAGCAGAGGTGCTCCAGCCCTTGGATCACCTTTGTGCTCCTCCTCTGGACTCACTCCAACAGCTGTGTCCTCCTTATGATGGGGACACCAGAACTGGACACACTACTTGAGGTGAGATCTCACAAGAATCCTGACTGAACAGACTGTAGCTGCTACCTCAAAGCAAAACTGCTCAGAATCAACCAACCCCCTGGAAAAAAAAAATTCAGTCAACCTCTGAAAAAAAACAAACCAAAAGAACCCAAGCAACCCTGTTAAAATTCAAATGTGCTTTCTACCCTAGCTTTCAGCTCTTCATGCACAACAATGTTCAGAGTATTTCATTCAGGCAGGTGGGAGGTGTCTTTGCATCTGACATGGTAGTTGTTGGTAGGCACCAGCACAGCACACCTGTGCTTTATTACCTGAAGTGCAGCAACAGATGCTGCTGTGGTGCTACTGACCTGAATTGATTCACTCTTCCATTTTCAAGTGCAGGAAGTGGGTGACAACCAATGCAGTGGGCTGAGAAGCCTGAGTATTTCTGCTGAGGAACAGCAGCCAACTGAACAGATGCTGAAAGCTCCTCTCTGAAGCTGCAGCCATAGGTTATGCTTTTATGTGGTGCTACCAGAACCATCAACTGCTAGGATGAAACTAGATTCAGCCCATTGCAGGATGATGTGAGTATTGCAACAGAACAAAAACTGCAGCCCTGGGGAAAAAAAAAAGACAGTTTTGGAAGTGTGGGTTTGCTTGCCTTGCCTCTTTCTGGTATGTAGCAGACTGAATTTGATGACCAGAATTTGTAGACACAAGTGAAATGTCTTTAAATGAAGGTAAGCTCACCTACAGAAAGCTTCAGTTGGCTCCAAAGAGTTGAGCAGAGTTTTTTTTCCTCTGTGCACCAGTGTGAACTGAAAAGAAGACTTAAGGAAATATTTTACACCCAAGGACTGCTGAGTTTGTTCTAAGGTGCAGGGAAGATAAACCTGTGCAGCACTCATGGCAGCTTCCTCCTTTGGGGTAATTGTTTCACCTTCACCAGGGCCTTCTATGGGTCCCAGAAATTTGGTAGTGAGGAGTTTATTCTGTCTGAGGAGGAAGTGAGAAAATCAGAGCCCTGCAGTGAGCATTTCCATTGCTCTGTGTCTAACAGGCTTGGGAAAACAGCTGGACCACAGGACCCGACTTGGAGGTGTCAGGGTGGTCTTTGGCATTTGGAGAGGAAAAGCAGTCACTTAATTCAGAAGTGTGGCCTCAGCTCTCCAGTTCTTCAGCTTTCTAATGGCTATTCCTGCAAGGCTGCTTCAAATGCCAGTGCAAACAAATTACAGAGAGCCTCTCAACAGTGGTTAGTCAGAAAAAAAGAGCTGTGGCAGGGAGACTTCCAAGCACTCTTTTGAACTCATTGCAGTTCAGAACTGGAGCTGTGACCCACAGGTTTTCCTTTTAACTCCTCTTTCCAGGCTGCCTCAGCCCCTTGCTTTACTATAAAGCTCCTCTCTTGTGGTGGAACTGCCAGCCATGAAGGACAGTCCTTCCTTTCCACCCTCTCCACAAAACACTGCCCTGCAAGCTTTGGTTTATTTTGGCTGCTGGAGGTCATGGTGCTGGCTATGACTTCATACTCCCAACTCCAAGCTGGGATGTGTTGGGACAGCTTGGTCTGAGGAAGTTGCCACTTCTTTTGCACCTCTTTAGGGGTGTGATCTGTCTGTAAATAGACTTTCTCTCTTTTTCCTTTCTTCCCTTTTCCTTTCCTTTTCCTGTCAATAGGTTCATCTCCTCAGAGAGGTTGTGGAGTCTCCTCTGGAGACTTTCAAGGCCTGTCTGGATGCTTTCCTGTGTGACCTGCACTTGATTCTGTGGTCCTGCTCTGGCAGGGGGGTTGGATTCAATGCTTTATGGAGGTCCCTTCCAACCCCTAACATCCTGTGAGCCTGCCCTGCAAAGTGCTTTCTGGGGAGCCTGTGATGCCAGCTGGGTTGATGTCATCTTCACACTTAGGTTGGTATAGGAATCATAGAATGGTTTAGGTTGGAAGGGACCTCAAAGCTCATCCAGTTCCAACCCCTTGCCATAGGCAGGGACACCTCCTACTAGAACAGGTTACTCAAAGCCTCATCCAACCTGGCCTTAAACACCTGCAGGGAGGGAGCAGCCACAACCTCCCTGAGTAACCAGGTGGCAGGCACCTTCACTCAAAAAGTGAACTGACTTCCAGCAGTTTAAAATCAGCCTCAATGAGTCACTACTACCACAGTGTTGGAACCACATCCTATCATAATGATGCTTAAAATACTGCTCAGCTGGGTAGGATGGCAAGCTGGGCTGGCTCCAAGCTCCAGCAGCCAGTTGTGCTGAAGGAGTGTGAAAAATGTTTTCCTTGGAGGTAGAAGAAATTCTTGGCAGAAGCAATTTCTTCCAAAAGGAAGATGAGTTTTCCAGCTCTCCACTAAGTGTTGCTGCAGTCACCACCTTGCTTTTCACGTGGTGAAAAACCTTTTGGCCAAGCTGAGTGCCAGCACTTTCATATTGAGATTGAAACAGAGGTGGGAGCTTCACAAGATCACAGGATGTTAGGGGTTGGAAGGCACCCAAAGAGATCATCCAGTCCCACCCCCCTGCCAGAGCAGGACCAGACAATCTAACTCAGGTCACACAGGAACACATCCAGACAGGCCTTGAAAGGCTCCAGAGAAGGAGACTCCACAACCTCTCTGGGCAGCCTGTGCCAGTGCTCTGGGACCCTTACAGGAAAGAAGTTCCCCCTTGTGTTGAGCTGGAACCTCCTGTGCTGCAGCTTCCATCCATTGCTCCTTGTCCTACCCCAGGGAGCAAGTGAGCAGAGCCTGTCTCCCCCTCCTGACCCCCAGCCCTCAGATATTTATAAACATTGATTAAATCCCCTCTCATTCCTCTCTTCTGCACACTAAAAAGCCCCAGGTCCCTCAGCCTCTCCTCATCAGGCAGTGCTCCAGTCCCCTCATCATCCTCATAGCCCTCCCTAGGACTCTCTCCAGCAGATCATAGAATGGTAAGGTTGGAAGGGACCTCAAGGATCATCCAGTCCCAACCCCCTGCCATAGGCAGGGACACCTCCCACCAGTACAGGTTACTCAAGGCCTCATCCAACCTGGCCTTGAACACCTCCCTGTCCCTCTTAAACTGGGGAGGCCAAAACTGAACACAGCACTCAAGGAGTGTTTAGGGAACAAAAAGGTTGCTGGGAGCAGTTTGCTAATTTCATTTAAACTGTAAAACTTAACTGGAGTAGGTATCTAAGCCTGCAGAACTCATACAAAACCAACCTGTGCTGCATGCAAACCCTTCTCTGGCATCCTCAAGTTAAAGTTTGGTTTGCTTGGAATTTCTAACCTGGCTGCTAGCAGCTGCTTGCCCACTTCTGATTTCTTTTTCCTCTTAGGATACAATCCTAACCCACTACAAGGAGAGGAACCTTGTCAGTAACCTCAGTCCCCTGAACAAGTGGCTCAGCCTTCTCTGGCTGCTGGTGCTTCCACCCTGAGTTTTCAGTGCTCCCCAGCAGCAGCTCTGGGTGGTCTCAGGTAATCAAAGTCTTGAGTGTTCCTCCTCTGTTTGAGAGCTGATCAAAAAGCCTTAGAAATTAACCTGCATGAATGCTCTGCACCTTCTAAACCTTGGACTGTGGTTTTATTTTTATTCCTTTCACTGTCCTGTGTGAATTCTTACCTGGGAATCACCCCAATACTGTGCTTTTCAGTGCTGTCTCCCTTCTCCTTGCCCCTGGATGTGGAAAGCACAATACTGAAGACAAGTGATCAGCTGAGGCCAGGTCCTTGGCAGAAATCAAACCAAACAGGTATGTCTCTGTAAATCATTTCTGTTTTTTAAGTGATTGTGGTCTTCAATCTCTTAGTTCTACTAAAGTTGTGCTGCCAAATTAAGTGCCTATTCTCTGGCCCTTCTGTCTCACCTGGAGGTTGTGGCTGTAAACTGGAGCCCATATCCTTCCTGGATTTGCAGCCCAGGTGAGCACCCTGCAGGGATTAACCACAAATCCTATCAAAATCACACCTGGGTGCCTGGCATTTTCCCCAGCACACAGGAGTGCTTCAGCAGCACTAGAAGTGCTGAACAGTAAAACCAGCAAGGTTCCCAGATTCTGTTGTTGATTCAGTTCTGGGCCCCTCAGTTCCCAGAAGGACCTCAGGGAACTGCTTGAAAGAGTCCAGCACAGAGCCACAAAGCTGCTGAAGAGAGTGGAACATTTCCCTTATGGGGACAGGCTGAGGGAGCTGGGACTAAGGAGCCTGAGGGCAGCCCTCAGTCATGTTAATAGAGATGTGCAGGGCAGTGTTGGGAGGACAGAGCCAGGCTCTGTTCTGGGATGTCTGATGACAGGACAAGGGGCACTGGGGGCAAGCTGGAGCAGAAGAGGTTCCACATGAACATAAGGAAAATCTTTTTCACTGTGAGAGTGCCCAGAGAGGTTGTGGAGTCTCCTCTGGAGACATTCGAAACCCACCTGGGCACATTCCTGTGTGACCTGCCCTGGGTGAGCCTGCCTTGGCCAGGGTCTGGATGCTATTTGGAGGTCCCTTCCAACCCCTAACGTTCTGTGATCCTGCGAAATTGTAGCTGAGCTATTAGAAGTGCTTCAAAGACAGGTAAGGCGCTGGTGTGTAAAGCCACCTTTCAGAACAGTAAACCCTGCTGTGGAGGAGCTGGGCAGTGCTTCAGGGTGAACAATGAACCCTTTGTTCCTGTCGGCCAATGTACCTGCGTGGTTTTTAAGCAGAGAACGGGTGGTGTCTGTTTACCCCGATTAAAACGTCGTTTGTCAAGCCTAATCAACAGATCCTGCTTGTAAAGCGTTTCCCTGTCAGGCGGCTCGGACTTTATGAGCTTTATCTGCGGCAGCTTCCAAAGCTGCAGCTCGTGGCCCCCGTTCAGACTCAACCCAGCAAGTGCTTCTCACAGAAATCACAGCAAAGGTTGGCAAAGCCCCTCGGGATCACCAAGTCCAACCTAGAACCCTACTCTACAAGATTCACCTTAAACCATAGCCCTAAGCACCACATCCAAACCACCCTTAAACACATCCAGGGTGGGTGACTCCACCACCTCCCTGGGCAGCTCATTCCAGTCCCTGACCACTCTCTCTGTGAAAAGCTTTTTCCTAATATCCAATCTAAACCTCCCCAGCCTCAGCTTGAGGCCATTCCCCCTTGTTCTGTCTCCAATTACCTGTGAGAAGAGCCTAGCAGCAGCCTCTCCAGTGTCCCTTCTCAGAAGGCATTGGCCAAGTGTTCACTTCAGGTAAGCTTCATCATCTCTGCATGCAGAAGTTCTCTTACCCAATGTGGATCTGCATGATCCCAAATTCACAGCACTCCCAGGGGGATAAGTGCATCAGCTCTATCTTCTTGCTCTGAAACCATCAGGCTGCTGCTGGTCTCTTCTCACAGGTGGGGTGAGATGAGCACACATCAGCACTGAGACAGCACAGAGGAGCCTAACGACCCTGCTGTGAAACAGGACATAAAATGGATGTTTTGTGCAGCACTTCTCAGGATAAGAACATCCCTGGAAGAGAAGGGAGAAAGTGATGCTAACAGAAAGCAGGAGATGGGCACAGCACAGCCCTGCTGGCAGTCAGGCTCTCCAGGCTGCAAAGCAGCAGCAAGAACCAAAAGGACCCAGAGGAGCTGAAGGGAAGATGGGCAGGTGCCAAAACACCTCCCTGCATAGCTGGCAAAATGTTTTAGGATTGTTCAGGTGGGAAAAGAACACAGAAGTCCACCTAGGATTGAAGGAGAGCCAGCCACAAGGCCATGTGGGGCTACTCAAGTCTCTGCACTCCTGCATACAGGCAGATATCCTAGGAGAGCAAACCTCATCCTCAAACCTGACCATCCTGAACAGCCCAGAGCTCCTGAGGGCACTCAGGTGGAGAGCCTTGGGCTGCCATTAAACACAGATGGTGCTGCCTGGCAGCAGGAAGAGCTGCAGCTGTACACTGAAAATCCATGGTGAAGGTGTTCCCTGGAGTTCAGTCACCCAGGCAACAGCATAACACAAGAGTGTAAAGTGAAAAGGGTTTGTCCTCTCTTTGGTGATGTCAGAATCTCTCTGCTGCTATTCACTGAGTGACTGGCATGGGACATGCTCCCTCCACAAGGACTGAGCCCTCAGGCTGGCAACCTGCCACCAGCACAGATGGATTTTTAAAAAGCTCTGCTGAAAACACACACATTAAATCCACAACCTTCCAAAAAACCCAAATCCCATTCAGCAATACTGAAACTCTTGGCTGCAGGTCTGAGCATAGCAAAGGCCAGATCAAACCAGAGAGCCACCATCACAGATCTGTAACTCTGGTTTTGGTTGGAAAGGACTTCCAAAGGGCATTTAGTCCAACCCCTCCTTCAGTTAGCAGGGACATCCTTCACTAGAGCAGGGCCTTGTCAGGCCTGACCTGAGGGACCTGGACAGGTGGGCACAAGCCAACCTCATGAGGTTCAACAAGACCAAGTGCAAGGTCCTGCAGCTGGGTTAAGGCAATCCCAAGCACAAATCCAGGTTGGGCAGTGCCTGGCTGGACAGCAGCCCTGAGGAGAGGGACTTGGGGTTGCAGGTGGACAAGAAGCTCAACATGAGCCAGCAGTGTGCACCTGCAGCCCAGAGAGCAACTAAATGCTGGGCTGTAGCAAGAGCAGTGTGGGCAGCAGATCCAGAGAGAGGATTCTGCCACTTTGCTCTGGTTAAGACCCCACCTGGAGTACTGCATCCAGTTCTGGAGCCACAATTACAAGAGGGATGTGGAGATGCTGGAGTGTGCCCAGAGAAGGACCACAAGGATGAGCAGAGGGCTGGAGCTGCTCTGCTATGAGGAGAGACTGAGGGAGTTGGAGCTGTTCAGTCTGGAGAGGAGAAGGCTCTGAGGTGATCTTATTGTGGCCTTCCAGTATCTTAAGGGGGCTACAAGAAAGCTGTTGAGGGACTTTTTAGGATGTCAGGTAGTGATAGGACTGGGGGGAATGGAACAAAGCTAGAAATGGGTAGACTCAGACTGGAGATTAGGAAGAAGTTCTTCAGCATGAGGGTGGTGAGAGCCTGGCAGGGGTTGCCTAGGGAGGTGGTTGAGGCCCCATCCCTGGTGGTGTTCAGGCCAGGCTGGATGAGGCTGTAGACAGCCTGATCTAGTGTGATGTGTCCCTGCCCATGGCAGGGGGGTTGGACCTAGATGATCTTTCTGGTCCCTTCCAACCCTGTTTGATTCTATGACCTTGAATATGTCCAGGGCTTGGGCCTCAGCTGCCTCCCTGGGCAATCTCTTCCTGTGTCCCAGCACCCTCATGGTAAGGAACTTGTTGCTCAAGGACTGGGTGTCAGTCAGAACTGCTGGGAGCTGCTTGAAGAAGTGGTGCTGCCCAAAGCAGGGCCTGGCACAACTGCCTTTGCAGCAGGGTTTTCTGCCATTGCAATAGGACTACATGAAAGAATGGCCTGGGAACCTAAGTCTTTCTGCAGGAGAAGGTTTATGGATGTCTGCTTTTGTCCAGTGGTTGTGCCTGTTGCTAGCTTGACTTGGAGGTCACATTTCCTTGGTGTTAGAGCTAAAAGGCTGTATCCAGGAGGGGCCACACACAACCCAGGAGGAGAGACCAGAATCTTCACTCCTCTTAGCCCTCCTGCACCAGCTCATCACTCTGGAGCCCTTGACCTCAGGTCACTGAGATCAGTAACCTAGCTCAGAGTATAAAGGCTGCTTCTGTCTCATAGCTTCATGTCCAGCCTGACACATTCTCTACCTGGCTTTGTGCTGGAGGTACAGCTTGGAGCCAGGAACTTGCCTTTGCTGTCACTGCTGTTAGACTGAGCCCTGACTTCCCTGGCTGCTCAGGCTTCAGGGAGTGCTCCTGGGCTTGGCATTTATTGCTAGGTGGACACCTGTCAGCTTCAGCAGCATTGCAGCGCTTATAGATGAAGTGGGGAAGCTGCAAAGGATGCGACTCCAGGGGTATGCTGCTCTCTAGCTTTCATGCTACAGTGTGGTGTGTAAGGGCTCTTTCTGGAGCTGTGCTCCTGCCTCACAGAGTGATCATTATGGGGTTGGAAGGGATCTTATCAAGTCCAACCCACCTGCCAGAGCAGGATCATCAAGATCAGGACGCACAGGAATGCATCCAGGCAGGTTTTTGAATGTCGCCTGAAAAGGAGGCTCCACAGCCTCTCTGAGCAGCATCCCTGGAGGTGTTTAAGAGGAGGTTGGGTGAGGCACTTAGTGCCATGGGTTAGGTAATGGGTTTGACTCGATGATCCTAGAGGTCTTCTCCAACCTGGTTGATTCTGTGGTTCTGTGAAGACTTGGCCTTGCAGTGCTCAGTAGCTGGCTTGCTGAGTGTCCTGTGCTTCACAAGTGGTGTTAGAACTGGATGTTGTGGCAGCTTGTCAGAGAGTGAGGAGCAGGAAGTAGCTACAGTGGGCAGCAGAACATGAACTCTTCTGTAGTGGATTAAGAGATGGTTTTCAAAGCCCTCCAGCTGCTGCTGAGTTGAGTTTTGGAAGCTGTCACTTCACAATGATTGCTAAAAACCTGTGGATGCCTTCCAGCTTGCTTCATAAAGGCATTTTGTTGTTTCCCTCCTGGTGGCACTGTAGGATAAAGCTGTGGGTGTTGGGACCCTGTACTGCAGCTGCACCATTTAAGATGCTGGGCTGCTTTCTTGCTGACCTAACAAGGTCTGTAATGCTTGACTTGAGGCCCAGCACAACATCCTTGCTCCAGGCTAACCTCAGCTACTGAGGTGGCCTTGGACTTAAGGGAACTTTTGTTGGGTAGTTTTTCTCCTCTTTAAAAAAGAAAGTTTCAACCAGCTCATGAATTGTAAATAAATCCAACACATCATAGATTCATGGAATGGGTAGGGTTGGAAGGGACCTTGAAGCTCATCCAGTTCCAAACCCCCTGCCATGGCAGGGACACCTCACACCAGCCCAGGCTGCTCAAGACCTTGTTCAAGATCAGGTTGGACATCTCCAGGGAAGTGTCATCCACAACCTCCCTGGGCAGCCTGTTCCAGTGTCTCACTACCCTCACTGTCAAGAATTTCTTTCTAGTCTCCAGTCTAAATCTGCCCTCCTCAAAGCTGTTTTCCCTCATTCTATAACAACAAGATTGCACCAAAAGTAGTAAGAAAGGAGCTAAGCAAGGGAAGTGCAGGGATGCTGCACTGAATCTACACTTTGCACATATTTGTGTCCAGCAAGAGTGAAGGCTGGTCTCAGCCATGCTATCTGTACTCTTTTTTGACACCCTCCACCCCAAAGAATGTTTTTGCCAGCAATTTCCAAATGAGGAAACATGCTGATCAGTTTCCCAAGGATACTTGGAACTGCAGTGCAGGAAGAGTAGAGGATCTTCAGTCACGTCAGGGGAACAGAGAGGAAATGAAGATGTGGAAGCAGCAGAGGAGTGCAGACAGCAGGATGGGCAATGAGCAGGCAGCCTTATTAAACAGCCTGAACAGGCCCTGGGGACAAGCAGTGACTGAACTGGGTTAAAGCAAAAGATGAATTCATTTTGATAGTTGTTAGCAAGGGACTGGTAGAGCTTCCCAAAGTCAAAAGCTGCTGCTCTGCCATGAGCAGAGGGGGAACTATCTGCATGTTAGTTGTCTACATTGTCAGAAGTAAGGGTGTGAGAGAAGGAATTCACCTGATCATGATCAGCTCTGTGGGAAAGAGAAACCCTAACTGAAGTATTCTGGATCCATTTAAAATTGCTCTGCCAGTTCAATCTGTGTCTCTGTAGTTGAATTCAAACCTGACCATCACCCTCACCATAAAACCTGATGTGGTATGTGTGTAACAAGGCAGACCCCTGCATTCCTGACCCTCCTATCCTGCTGGATCACTGATCCACAAGCAGACTGCTATGTAAAAATGCCACTCTGAACTGAGTGCAGAGCTGGGAATGTCTAGACTGTGGTTTTGAAAGGAAACCAAGCATAAATAAAAGAGAAGACCTGTGAATGTAGCTATCAGCATAAAGTCACTCAGACCCCATCTCATTTCTGGCATTCTCTTCTTCCCATGTGCAGGCTGAGACCTATGGATACAGAAATACTTGGGGTGATAGTGATAGTTCAAACACAGTAGCATAGTTTCAGCTTACAGCTTTAAATTGCCTCTCTAAAGTGCTGAAAGAGGCCACAAAAGAATCAATCTCAGAACCTTAGAGGTTGGAAGGGACCTCCAGAGATCATCAAGTCCAACACCCCTGCCGAAGCAGCATCGCCCAGGGTAGTTCACACAGGAATGCATCCAAGCAGGTTTTGATTGTCTCCAGAGGAGGAGACTCCACAGCCTCTGAGCAGCCTGTTCCAAGGCTCTATCACCCTCACTGTAAAGAAGTTTCTCCTCACGTTGAGGTGAAACCTTCTGTGTTCCAGTCTGAAGGCTGGCACAGCTGTGAGGCAACAGTGACAGATAAAAACTCAACAAGCACCAGCACATGGAACAAAGGGAAGCAAGGCAGCTGCCAAAGCTGCTCGGAAAGGAGTTGCTCCTAAGAGCTACACTCTCAGAACTCTAAAAAGGCAGCTGTGGAGGGGAGAAGATGTAGCTGGTGAGACTGTACCACCTCGTGGAACGCCGTGGAAACAACACCAGCTCAGCCTGACCCACCACATCCTTACAGCCTTGGTTTCAAATCCAGAGACCTTCCACAGCCAGAAGTTATTTTCCTGTAGCCCTGAACTCCCCTAGATAACACACCTGCCCCTGTGTGGCAGTGTGGCTCTTCCAAGCTGAATTAGTTCTCTATACTTCTAAAAAGGTGCTGGAAAGATTTGCTCATAGCAGTGCCAACAGAACAGCCCAAACTTATCCGACTTGAGCCCGAGAGATCATAGATTCATAAAGGCTGGAAAAGACCTCTCAGATCATAGAATGGTAAGGTTGGAAGAGACCACAAGGACCGTCTAGTTCCAACCCCCTGCCATAGGCAGGGACACCTCCCACTAGAACAGGTCACTCAAGGCCTTGTCCAACCTGGCCTTGAACACCTCCAGGCAGGGAGCAGCCACAACCTCCCTGGGCAACCTGTGCCAGTGTCTCACCACCCTCACTGTAAAGAGCTTCCTCCTGACACCCAACCTAAATCTCCCCTCTGCCAGTTTAAACCCATTGCCCATTGTCTTGTGCAGTCCAACTGCCAACTTACCACCACCATAGCCACTGAACCATATCCTGAAGTGCCACGTCCATGCTTTTCTTGAACACCTTCAGGGATGGTGACTCCAACATCTCCCTGGGCAGCCTGTGTCAGTGCCTGGCTACTCTTGCAGGAAGGAAGCTTTTCCTAAAGTCCAATCCAGACCTCCCCTGGCACGACTTGAGCCCATTTCCCCTTGTTTTATCAGTAGCTACTTGGGAGAAGACACCAACACCATCCTCACTCCAACCTCCTCTCAGGGAGTTGGAGAGAGCAGCAAGATCTGCCCTCAGCCTTCTCTACTCCAGACTAAACAACCCCAGCTCAGCTGCTCCTCATATGATGCCCTCCAAACCCCTCACCAGCCTTACTGCTCTTCTCTGGACACACTCCACCACCACTGCCAGCTTATGCTGAGTTTTCCCATCAACTGGCACCCACAAGTCCTCCTCCTGCAGGCTGCTCTCAGGCCACTCCTTGCTCAGCTTGTGTTGATCTCTTAAGGAAATGAGGATTAAGTGACACTCCACCTGCTTTTCTACCTTTCTACATTCACCCTCTTCATCTCCCAGCACATTTTGAACTCATCAGTTAGTTCAGCCAGATGGATCAGAAAGACCTTGAGCATATTAATTTTTTGACAGTTTTGGTGGTAGTTGGAGACTGGGTGAATAAGACAAATTTAATTTATGCTTTTAGTGGAGATAAAAAACCAGAAGGTCACATCCATTAACCAGCAAGCAGAAGAAAGCAGCGAGGTGGCCAAGTGTGGAATAAAGATACTGCTGAGCCCAGTGCTGCAGGAAAGCCTAGTGGGGGTCAGGGGACATTGCCGGTAAGGGGAAGGCATAGGGACAGCAGTGGCAGTTTCGTTCTCCTCATTCTATATTTGTACAAATGACAGAGTAATTTCAAAGCAAAACAAAAAGAGAAATGCATAAGGAACACATTAGAGATGCAAAAACTTCTGAATCAGATTTACTACATCCCTGCACCTGTTTATTTCACCTTCCCCAGGCAGCCCCTGCTCCGCCGCCCTCCCTCTCCCCTTCCCCAAGCAGTCTAAGTGAGAAGGTGCAGCCAGATACCCCTGGGGGATGTCAGAACAATCATCAAGCTTAAGCCCTAGCTAACCGGGGGGCCACCAGGCCCCCCGGCCTTTAGATCACCTCCACCATTCACCAAGTGTGCACCAGGGGTACTCACCAGTCCTGATGGGAGGAGGATCCCTCTGCCCAGCTGGGCAAGCTTGGGGCTTGCCTTTCCTGGGCCTGATTATAAAGGGGAGTGGGCAGGGAGGGCAAAGTGGTCACACCTGGGGTGGGAGGAGACTCCAACAGAGCCCAGGTGCTCTGGATGATCTTCCAAGGTCTCTTCCAATCCCTANAAAAGAAGAGGTTAGCAAAAGAGTAATGAGGAGAGGAGATGAGATTTACAGTACAAAGTAGTTTTCTCGATAGTTAGGGTGGTGAGAGTCTGGAACAGGTTGCCTGGGGAGGTTGTGGATGCTCCCTCTTTAAAGTCCAGGCTGGGTGATACCTTGAGCAGCCTGGTCTAGTGCAAGGTGTCCCTGCCCATGACAGGGGGGTTGGAACTGGATGCCCTTTAAGGTCCCTTCCAACCCAAACCATTTTGTAGTCTCTACAATCAAACCTTCATCTGTTTGCAGAACCTTCCACGGGCAGAAGCTGTGCAAAGCAGGGAGGCCAAACTTCCCTCTGAACCCTGCCAGAGGTGCCAGGGCTAAGAGCTGGCTACACAGGTAAGGCTTTGCATTAAGAGGTGTTTTTTGGGACCCCCCTGGGGCAGCCAGGGCCTGTGGACTCTGGGGATGGTGAAAAGCTGACGGGAGGTGAGCTACCAAGTGAAGGGTGCAGTATCCACATACCTGCAACCTGCTGACCGAAAAAGAACAACGCAGAGCTGATGTGAAGTCATCTGCCTCTTCCTCCCATGGGTCCCACATTCTTACACAGGGTCGTTGCAGGTGAAGGATTGAATTTTAACCCCATGTGCTTAGTTAATCCCAGATGCCTCCCTGAAAAGCTCTTTTGTAGGGCTTTGTAGTAATCCTCAACATTTCTGTGTTTCCTGGCTTAGAGAAAAAGGCTTTTTTAGCTTGTTTGGTGAGCTGGGAAGTGGAGCAATTACTTTTTTTTTTCCTTTCTTCTTCTCTAAGGTGTGACACTAAACTGTCCTCCAGGGTATTAATTTCAAGAAGGATTAGTAGTGCTCGTTGATGAGGCCCTAATTTATTTCCTGCTGTTGTGCTTGTAGATGAGCTTGGCACCATGGGCAAAAGGCTGAGCTAGAGAAACACCACTGAAACAAAAAATAGAGCTCAGCCAAGGCATGCTCAAGTGTGAGATTGCAGTTGTCTAGGCATGGAATCATACAATTGTTTTGCTTGATAAAGACCTCAAAGAGCACAGAGTCCAACCACTGATCTAGCTCCACCATGGCCATTGTACTCTGACCCCAAGTACCACGTCCATGTTTCTTGAACACCTCTGGGGATGGTGACTCCAGCACCTCCCTGGCAGCCTGTTCCAATCCCTGACCACTCTTGGAGTGAAGATTTTCTTTTTTTTTCCTAATACCCAAACTGAACCTACCCTGGCACAATTTCAGTCCATTTGCTTTCATTCTATCACCTCATAGCAACCTGAGTCTCCATTCTCCTTTCAGGGAGCTGTGGAGAGCCTCAGCCTTCTCTTCTCCAGTCTAAACAACTCCAGTTCCCTGAACTGCTTCTTACCAGAGCTGTTCTCCAGACCCTTCCCCAGCTTTCTTGCCCTTCTCTGGACCTGCTCCATCACCTCAATGCCTTTCCTGTAGTGAGGGGCCCAAAATTTGAACCCAGGACTCAAGGTGCAGCCTCACCAGTGCCCAGTACAGGGGCACAATTGCTGCTCTTCTGCTGGACAGACTATTGCTGATCCAGGTCAGGATGCTCTTGGCCTTGGCCACCTGAGCACATGTCTGGCTCGTGTTCAGCCAGCTGTTAACCAGCACCCCCAGGGTCTTTTCTGCTGGACAACTTTCCAGTTGCTCTCCCCTGAGTGTGTAGTTGTTGTGACTCAAGTGCAGGACCTGGCCCTTGCTTTGTTAAACCTACCACAACTGATCCAGTCTGGCCAGGTCTTTTTGCAGAGCCTTTCTCCCCTTGACACTCCCGCCCAATTTAGTGCCATTCCATAGCAGTTGTTCAAGAAAGGGTCACTAAGTGACCTCATGGCTACATGCAAAATGGATCTTGGCTTCCAAATGCACACCTCAGCCACCAGGATGTGAAACACACAGCAGACACTGGCAGGATTCTCTGCTGAGAGCTAGTGGATATGAGGGTCTTTGTAAGAAGGAGAAAAACAGAATCAACCAGGTTGGAGGAGACCTCCAAGCTCACCCAGTCCAACCTATCAACCAGACCATGGCACTAAGTGCCCCATCCAGACTTTCCTTTAACACCTCCAGGGGCAGCGACTCCACCACCTCCCTGGGCAGCCCATTCCAATGCCAATCACTCTCTCTGGCAAGAACTTCCTCCTAACATCCAGCCTAGACCTCCTCTGGCACAGCTTGAGACCATGTCCTCGTTCTGCCCCTGGGTGCCTGGCAGCAGAGCCCAACCCCACCTGGCTACAACCTCCTTTCAGGTAGTTGTAGAGAGCAATGAGGTCTGCCCTGAGCCTCCTCTTCTGCAGGCTGCACACCCCCAGCTCCCTCAACCTCTCCTCACAGGGCTGTGCTCCAAGCCCCTCACCAGCCTTGGTGCCCTTCTCTGGGCACCTTCCAGCACCTCAACATCTCTCTTGAACTGAGGGGCCCAGAACTGGACACAGGACTCAAGGTGTGGCCTGACCAGTGCTGAGCACAGGGACAGAATAACCTCCCTTGTCCTGCTGGCCACACTATTAAGAAGATATTAAGAAGAAGCCACTGCACCTCTGCTTCCCACATTTTAGCTCAAACAGGCAGGCCCCAAGCTGCAAAGGTTCTTTATGTTGCAACTGGATCCAGCCCAAACATCTGTGCAATGGGGACTGTGCTGGGGTTTTAAGAAGCCTTCTGCTATCCAGTTATTGAGGACAGAGCTTGCTTCATTACTAGTGCTGTAAACCCAGCTCCTGGTTAGCCAGGGTGCTTATAAATCCAATTTTGGTTTTAATTCTATTCTGAGATCATTGAATCACAGAACGTCAGGGGCTGGAAGGGACTCTCGAAAGCTCATCCAGTCCAACCCCCCCTGCCAGAGCAGGATCACCTAGAGCAGATGATGTGCTTCTGTCTTAGTGCTGCAGAGAACAGGGTGCTGCCAGCACTGAATGTATCCCACATGTCCCAGGGTTTGTTTTCAAGTGAGTTTGACCTCTGGTCCAGAAAATTCCTACCTAGCAGCGTGCACATATGTGAGCCATTTCTGCAAGCAGGGAGAACAGAGCTCTGATTCAGCTGAGTGGAGCATTCCTACCTAATGGCACCCAGAGGAATTTCAAATTAGCCACTGTGTAAATTTATGACTCTCTTTTATTATATAAATGTTCATTTTTTAAAAAAAATACATATATATATGCTGTTCTTGTATTATTGCTTTGTTTTACATGAAAAGGATGAGAAGTAGCCACTGCACTTCATTTTTAAAACCAGAAGACTGTCTAATTTATCAAATAACCTTTGGGGTATTCCTGCAATTTGAGTGAATTCTTTCTGCTTGTGTCCACAGTTATGAAAAGACAAATATTCTAAACTCTCTGTAAGCAAAAAAGGAGCAAAAAAAAATTTTTAAAAAGGCAAGAAAAATACATTTATATATAATTAGTTTATTTTTTTCCCCTCCTTGTGCTCTACACCACATTTAGTGTGGATGCACAGAACCAAGTCACAGATGTGACTCTCAGAGCATTGTTTGGTGCAGCAGCTCAGCTTCAGCTGCTCACCATTTAGAGAAGCAATAAATATTATTCCTCCCCCCCACATCAGGATTAATGCAGCAGGCCAGGTGCATCATAACAGGGAAAAAAAAAAAAAAGAGATTACCAATTTTAAAGTAAAAAAAGCCCAAATTAATTTTTTATCACAGGATGTTAGAGGTTGGAAGAGACCTCTGGAGATCTTCAAGTCCAACCCCCCTGCCAGAGCAGGACCTAGGGCAGGTTGCACAGGAATGCATCCAGACAGGGCTGAAAAGTCTCCAGAGGAGACTCTACAACCTTTCTGGGCAGCCTGCTCCAGTGGTCTGTGACCCTTACAGTAAAGAAGTTCTTGCTCATGTTGAGGTGGAACTTGCTGTGCTGCTGATTCCATCCCTTGCTCCTTGTCCTATTGAAGGGCACAAGTGAGCAGAGGCTGTCCCCATCTCTTCCTGCCCCTGAGCCCTTCCTCACCCAGGCTGAGTCTGTACACGTGGCTGTCTGAACTAGGCTGCATCACAAAGCCATAGCAGATTCTGCTTTATTCACCTGATAACACAGCTTCCTTTGCATCTGTTTGTCAGCAATTGGGTTCTCAAAATCAAGCTCCTGGTTTTGATAGTTTTTGTGACAGTGGAGATAATGGAAATGAGGAATATACTGTTAGTTTACAGGGCAGCCCTGCCCTGACCTGGTCAGAAAACACAAGAAAAGAGTGATAATAATTTATCAGTTTGCCTTTGCCTCATCTTTTCCTGGCTTCTTTATAGGTAATGAGTTAGGAGAGAAGTTTCTCTTCCCAGCTAGTCCATTATACTCTTTCCTGCTGTAATTAATAGTATTTAAATTACACCTCCTGGTCACAGCTATTTCACTTTTCCTCCAATTCAGGCCAAAGTTAATGGGCCTAGTGCCAAATTTATGGTAATGAGGTGGTGATGTTGAACTAACACAACAGGTCCTATTCCTCCATAAAAAGATATTAGAAATAAACTTCCTTGACTTGTGCCAGAAATAAAACTTCAGCCCACAGATCCAGAAGGCTGCTACATACTTTTTAGGCTGCTCAGAGGTGGAGAAGAAACTGGTAAATATTTGATAGCTTTATAAAGCAATGAGCAAATGAATGATTAACATCACCTGGAGCTGAAAGTGAAGACTGCTCTAAGAGCTAATTTATGATTTAATTATGTATTACAGCACAGTGGTTTAACTGGGATAAAAAGATCAGATCCCACGTTATCCACTACAAAAACTAGATGCATTTTCTTTTATTCAGTTTTTACCTCCTGTCCTCTCATGTGTATTAGGATTCCACACTGTACTTCCACCATCCCTCTGGGTTGGAGCTTTACTAGGAATTACACAGCTGAAGAATTGCTTGTCCCAATAGCCACACGAAGCCCTGCACTTAACAACAGAAGGGACTTCACAGAATACTGGAGGTTGGAAGGGACCTCAAAAGATCATTGAGTCCAACCCCCCTGCCAGAACAGGATGACTCAGAGCAGGTTGCACAGGAACACATCCAGGCAGGTTTTGAGCCTCCAGAGGAGACTCCACAACCTCTCTGGGCAGCCTGCTCCGGTGCTCTGTCACCTTCACAGTGAAAAAGCTTTTCCTTATGTTCATGTGGAACCTCCTCTCCTCCAGCTTGTACCCACCGATCCTTGTCCTGTCCATCAGACATCACCGACCTCCGACCACTCCAAAGACGGTGACCAATTCCTTTATTGCCCTTCCTGGTACCCAAACAGCAGGCCCGAGAAGGGGACAAACCACACGAGAACACAGCACTACTCTGAAGCACTGCAAGGCACTTTAAAAATGGCAAAGCACACCTCGCTTTAACAGAATCCGCGAACCAACCACGCAGGCTTGGAAACAAATCGCTTTAATAAAGCCACGCACACCTAACCCGCGGGTCTGTTACACTTCCCAGCCTACAGGCACTCCGCATCCCGCGCAGCTCTGGCCAGCGCTGGCGGAGGAACCGCGGCTGAAGGGCGGCAAGGTGCGGGAACCGCTCCCCGCACGGCTCCCGCCAGCGGCGCCCGAGGAACGGCGGCTGAAGGGCCACAAGCTGCGGGCACCGCCGCCCGACAGCCCCCGCGGAACAACCACTGACGCGCGGTCCGAAACCGGAAGCGAGTGCGGGTTGTACCAGGCGGAAGTCGCCCTGCGCGCGCTGATGCTGCGCTACCGACGCGCCGGAAATGCAGTTGCGTATCTCCCCCCTCCCCAGCGCGCCGGAAGTGCCACCCGTTTTCCTTCCCCCCCGCAACCGGAAGCCGTCCTGTGCTTCCCGTTTTTCCTCTTCGGACGGTGAGAGTACCTGATCGTAGGTTGTCGTCCTTTTCTCTCCTGACGGCAGACGGCGGTGGTGGTGGTGGTCGTCTTGTGAGAGGGCCCGCGGGGCGGGTGAGCAGCTGCCGCGCCCGGGAAAGGTGGGAAGGTATCAGTTGTCTGAGCTCCTGGTTGTCCTCGCCGCGGCGGCGTCCCCTCGGGCCTCAGCGCCCTCCTGGTTCCGCGGTTCCTGCGTTGCGTTGCCTCTGAGTCGGAAGCGGCGAGGCGGGCCGGGATGCGTCGTGGGGGCCGGAGTCTCGCAGAGCTCACAGGAGCCGGGCTGGGGGGTAGCCAGCAGACACGCGAAGGAGGCTGGGGAGATGTAAACAAGGCAGCCTTTTCCTGTATCTTGACCTAGCGTGTTGCTTTCTGCAATTACAGAAAAGACTTACAGAGTCCGTGATGCTTTTTATATCTTAGCATGTGTAATGATTATGGACATGCAGCTACTGAAAATCTAAATGTAATTCAATAGTAATGTTTGAGTGCTGGTAGGCCAAATATGAGTGAAGCCATTATAACGTTGGCGCAGAAGGTGGAATTAGGAGCAGTAGAATAAATTGAAGAGTGGAAAGTTGTGTTTCTGTGGAAATCCTCAAAGAGGGCAAACCTTTGTAAACTTCAGACAAAAACAGACTCTAATTTTCATCAATTAGTGTGCTTCAATTAGAGAAATTTTCTTCTGTGTGTTTTAGGGAGTGGCTCTGTACCAGCAGCACACCCACATACCATGCCACATCACATCATGGTTAATCCCTTCCTTACTACTGCCCTTAATACTCCTTACAACTGTGGAGCTTGTAAACACAGTAAATGCTGCTGACAGTTTGTAGGTGGTTGTCTCAGTAGGTCGATTCTGCCTTGGCAGGTTGGTTCTGCCTCGGCACCAACAAAACTGAAGTGTGCTGCAGGGAAGGTGAGGTAATGCAGAGAATGTTGAAGGTTTTGACCTGGAGTGTCTGCATGGTAAACCCTAAGTTTAACACGTGGAATAGAAGTCATTTTTGTTTGAAGATGATCTCAGATTACAAAGGAATTTGAGTTTTCGTAACATTCCTGCCACTTATTTTCTCAACAGCTTCCACATGCATGGATATCACCTGAACCTTTTTACGAGAGCTTAAATTGCACCTCAGTTGACCCCAAACATGAGTGGCTCCAAACCTGACATTCTGTGGGCCCCGCACCACGTCGACAGATTTGTTGTGTGCGATTCAGAGTTGAGCCTTTACCACATCGACTCGGCTGTGAGCTCAGAGCTGAAGGCTGGGTCCTTGCGGCTGTCGGAGGAAACGACAGCAACCCTCTTGTCCATCAATTCCGACACGCCCTACATGAAATGTGTGGCTTGGTATCCCAAGTACGACCCCGAATGCCTCCTTGCCGTTGGGCAGGCCAACGGTCGAGTGGTTCTTACAAGCCTGGGCCAGGATCACAACTCGAAGTGTAAAGATTTGATAGGCAAAGAGTTTGTTCCCAAACACGCACGGCAGTGCAACACGCTGGCGTGGAACCCACTCGACAGCAACTGGCTGGCTGCTGGCTTGGATAAACATCGAGCTGACTTCTCGGTCTTGATCTGGGACATCAGCAGCAAGTATGCCCCAGAGACTGCAGTTGCTGCAGAGAAAGTGAGGCTTTCTGCAGGAGATCCAGAAGCAGGCCTGGTGGTGACGAAGCCGCTCTATGAGCTGGGGCAGAACGATGCTTGCCTGTCTCTCTGCTGGCTGCCGCGCGATCAGAAGCTGCTGCTAGCTGGGATGCACCGAAATTTGGCTATTTTTGATCTGAGGAACACAAGCCAAAAGATATTTGTCAACACCAAGGCTGTCCAAGGAGTGACTGTTGATCCCTATTTCCACGATCGTGTAGCTTCCTTCTATGAAGGTCAGGTTGCCATCTGGGATTTAAGGAAGTTTGAGAAGCCTGTTTTGACCCTGACAGAGCAACCAAAACCCTTAACAAAAGTGGCCTGGTGTCCGACAAGAACTGGGCTGTTAGCTACCTTGACCAGGGACAGTAACATCATTAGGCTGTATGACATGCAGCACACTCCCACCCCTATTGGAGATGAAACTGAGCCAACAATAATCGAAAGAAGCGTCCAGCCCTGTGAGAACTACATTGCTTCGTTCGCCTGGCATCCCACAAGTCAAAATCGAATGGTAGTGGTGACTCCCAACAGGACTATGTCTGACTTCACCGTGTTTGAAAGGATTTCCCTTGCATGGAGCCCAGTCACCTCCTTGATGTGGGCTTGTGGGAGGCATTTGTATGAGTGCACAGAAGAAGGAAAGGCTAATTCCTTGGAGAAAGACATAGCAACCAAAATGCGGCTCAGAGCTCTCTCGAGGTATGGTCTTGATACTGAACAAGTGTGGAGAAATCACCTCCTGGCTGGAAATGAAGATCCTCAGCTGAAATCACTTTGGTACACCCTGCATTATATCCTTTGTCTTACTGCAATTTAGATCCTAAAGTAGTAATGCACCTTTTTTATGTAAACAAGTTCTGTGAGATGCATGAAAATCTTTACCTGTAATGCAATATCCTGTAAATAATTCACAGACCTAAGATGTGACACTAAACTTTAAACAAACAAACAAAAAAAATTACAATTTTTTTCAAACACTTGGGAAAAAAAAATGAAGCTTCCTATACCTGAAAATACTTATGAAGCAGTATACTGAAGACATGGATCAAAAACTTACAGGAAACAAAGGTCCCTTAGTTTATGCTGGCATTAAATCAATCGTGAAGTCATCTCTGGGTAAGAATATTCCTTCTGCCTTTACTAAGTTCTTTTGTAGTTTGGTTAGTGATGCACTCAGGGAGGGGTTGCCTTTAAAAAAAAAAGGTTGACTATTTAAATGGGAATAAAGTATTTCTGTTTGGTTTAATGTATGTAAGTTAAGAGTTTGCCTTGCAGTCATTTCCAGACTTGTCAGTGTACCTGGAAAGTTGGTAATCAGAAAAACAAAGTATCCTCAGAGGTAAAGCTTCAGCTGAACTGTTTCAGACATCTGGGTTTTGACTCTGGTGCTGAAAATTCTTACTCCCCACCTTACTTACCTGAAAGAAGGTTGTGGGGAGGTGGAGGTTGGTCTCTTATCCCTAGTGACAATGACAGGAGCAGGCTGTGATGGTTTGGGAGTTCCTTGTCCCCCCACTCTATGAAAATCATGCAGACTAGACTCAGCCAGCTGGAAGTTAAGGACTGAAGCTCTGTTTACAGCTCAGCACAATGTACAAGCAGAGATATATACAATAGACAGGAATAGTTACAGAAATATACAAGTTAAAGGCAATACAGATACACAATTCCCCTCTCAGAAATCAGAGTCCCCAGGAGGGGCTCCCAACCACCCTTCCACCTTTCCACCCCTCTACCTTACATGCAAGGGTCTGCCTTACATGCAAGGTGAGTTTAGGGGATCAGTAAGGAGGGGGTTAGAAGCAGAATGATTAGTTGAGTTACACAGCAGAAGCCCAGAAGACACACTGACTCTCAGAGAGACCTCTGTGTTATCTGTGTGTCCTTGTTTTTGTACATCTCAGCAAGCCTGTGAGTGAAGCAGACATCACCAGTGTTTGCTTTTCACAGCCTATAATCTAATTTTTTTCATTAAAATATTCCAATTGGCCTCAAACCAGCAGAGAGGAAATGGCCTTAAGTTGTGCCAGAGGAGGTTTAGTTTAGGCATTGAAATGTCTTCACTGAAAGTGTTCTGAAACCCTGGAATAGGCTCCTTAGGGAGCTGGTTGAATCCCTGTCCCTGGAGGTGTTTAAGAGAGGCAGAGATGTCCTGAGGGATATATTTTAGCACCAGATCTGGTAAATAGAGAATGATTGGACTCCATCATCTTAAAGGTCTTTTCCAACTGAAGCAATTCTGAGATTCTGTGGTTCTGTGACTATTATATCTTTTGAAGTTCCACACATGGATGTAGTTCTGGGAAGCCAACTTTCCTTAGTGTAGTCACTAAAGTTAGTGTTCTAACTACACTGACTTTTGGATGTTAGGAAAAAATTCTTT
This sequence comes from Ramphastos sulfuratus, assembly GCA_013399055.1. Taxonomy (NCBI): domain Eukaryota; kingdom Metazoa; phylum Chordata; class Aves; order Piciformes; family Ramphastidae; genus Ramphastos; species Ramphastos sulfuratus. The sequence goes on from WBNM01021019.1 coordinate 65,523, forward strand.
CTTGCATGAGTGTTCAGGCATTGGAACAGGCTGCCCAGGGAGGTGGTGGAGTCACCATCCTTGGAGGTGTTAAAAAATGTGTAGACCTGGCACTTCAGGACATGGTTTAATGGCCGTGGTGTTGTTGGATTGATGGTTGGACTTGATCTTTTGGTCTTTTCCAGCTGAAATGATTCTTTGATTCTGTGTTTGTACAATTATTTAAATAAGCTGCCTTGTCCTACCCTGGTGCATCCCATTGTGCCTCTCATGCTCAGTGCCATTTTTATTAGTGTAATCTATTATTTGAGGATTTTCTTCTCTGTTTATTTTTTTGTTGTATTAATATTTATGCTCCTTGGTGCAGCAAACCCTCCCCTCTTCTGGGGAAGCTGCTGGCACATCAATGCTTTCTAAGAGGAGACATGGTGGAGCAAATCCTTAGCTCTGTGTTATGTATTTTCAAGTTGAACATAAGTGATAACTCCTGTCAGCTGTAACCAGAACCTTCAAGATCTTAGGAGGCAGAGGAATGAAACAAGACTTGGTTGGAAATTTGTATCAAGCTTTGATGGATCACTTTTAGCAGATCAAAATAATATTGTGTGTGCCGCTCCTTACCGCGGAGTTTTTGATTCAAATGCTAAAATATGATAGTCAACTTTTGAGTCCTGCTCTCTGGTTGGAATGAAAATACTGTGATTGCAACATTACACCATAAATGGTGTAAATTTAAGCATGTTGTAAATTTAAGCATGTTGTAAATTTAAGCATGGTGTAAATTTAAGCACGGTGTAACTTTATTTCCCATTTCTAGGAACAACAGAGAACCTCAGGCACAGCAGGAGTGGCTCTGATAGACAGGCAGATATTATTCAGTATCTGAGTGAGGAGAGATCCTTGGCTTTGCAGCTCTGTGGGTGGATCAAGAAGGGAACAGACTTAGATGTGGAACCCTTTTTAAATTCCCTGGAGCAGGAAGGAGACTGGGAGCGAGCTGCTGCTGTAGCCCTTTTCAACTTGGACATCCGGCGAGCGATACAAATCCTGAACAAAGGAGCTTCCTCGGGGAAAGGTGTGTGCAGTGTGTGGTGCTTTGCCATTACAGCACCTTGCCAGCTTGCTTTCTGTAGAGAGAATCATGGAAGCTGCTATGGAAAAGAAAAATGCCTGCTGTCTATAAAATAGTCACTGGGAATGGTTGTGTTGGAGCTGGAGGCTCTTGACAAATCCTTGTTTTTCACCCCTCGGGCTGTCAGATACCTTACTGCCTAGAGAAAAGAGATGGTGGGGTTCAGGATGCCCTCTCGATGGACACTCAGAGCTAGATTCTTTTCTTTTAGTGGCTGGATGTTGTATCTGCTGCTTTTGGGCTGTCTGCAGCTTCCCACCAGTGTGAGGGCTGAAAAGTGATGTTCAGGGGCTGCAGAAACCATTTGTTGCACAGTGATATCTAAGAGTTGCCATGTGTGAGGAGAAATTTAAGGCAGTGGAGCCAGGAGATGGAGGTATTTTTGTTCTGTTTGCTTGCCAGTGTGCCTCCTACAACTCCAGTTTGCATCTGTGCTCTGTTATTAACTTTAAAAGACCTATCTTGCCACTGAAGTAGATAGGTAAGGCACAAAGGGAGCTGTTCAGGTTCTTTTCATATTGCCCCTTTTTGGTGTCATTCTGACAGGATGAACATTGAGGTGAGATAGATTTAATGGTTTTAGGAAACTTGTTAAGTGAATTGTTGCATTAAATACAATTGTCATCAGCTAGGTCTGCTGAGTGATGGCTCTTTATATGCAACACTGAGTTTTTTCCCTCTTGGAGATGGGAATTATGCTAAGGACAATTTTCTAGTGATAGGAACACATTTAGGAGTTCAAAATGATTTTGAAATACCAGAACCAGTGTAATAATTGCTTAAAGTATAAGTCAGGCTGTTATGGATGTGGGCTTGGGACTTTCAAAGCTATTAACAGAGGCATTTAAAGCAGAAACTAATAAATGCTGCTGCTGTGTGCACATTTAATTTATCTAGTGTAAATTCAGCTGCATTTTGTCCTGTATCATGACAAGGTATTCTGTTTCAAACTGATGGTTTCCATCACAGTTAAAATTGGATTATTTTTAAGTGCTTAACTTGATATTGTCTTTAATAAATCAGGTGATCTGAACCTTAATGTGGTAGCAATGGCTCTGTCAGGCTACACAGATGAGAAGAACTCGCTTTGGAGAGAAATGTGCAGTACCCTAAGACTGCAACTGAACAACCCCTACTTGTGTGCTATGTTTGCTTTCCTGACGAGTGAGTCCGGTTCATACGATGGTGTTTTGGTGAGTAAATTCCTGTTAGAATTCCTTTAAGTAATAGGTGCATATATAGAGCTATAGATGCATACACATGGGTAGGGAGAGTGCTGTATCCTGCATGAATTAATCACAGAATCATAGAATGGCTCATGTTGAAAGAGACCTTAGAGATCACTTACTCCAACCTCCTTCCCATGGGCAGGGACATCTATCAACTAGACTTGGTTGCCCGAGGCCTCATCTAACCTGGCCTTGAACACTTGCAGGGAGGAGGTATCCACAGCCTCCCTGGGCAGCTTATTCCAGGGTCTCAGCACCCTTGTACCTAACAACTTCTTCCTAAGATCCAGTCTAAACCTCCTCTCCCTCAGCTTCAAACCATTTCCCCTTGTCCTGTTGCTAAACACGTTGACAAAAGGTCTCTCTCCAGTCTTCCTGTAGGATCCCTTCAAGTATTGGAAGGCAGCTCTAAGGTCCCCCCCAGAGTCTTTTCTGGGCTGAACAACCTCAGCTCCCTCAGCCTATCCTCATAGCAGAGGTGCTGTCACCTGGTGAGACTTTTGGTATCTGTATGTGCTAGAAGCACTAAGCCCAGATTCAGATTGGCTTGCAAAGCTGCTTTTGGAGTTCAATAAACTACAGAGGATGTCTTGTACCAGGCTGTGCTGCCACTGGACTGTTCCGGTAGCCACAGTCTTGCTCTGTTGCATGTATCTAAGTGTAAACAATTAATCTGATGTTTAGTGTTGGCATTGTTCAGATGTGATGTATTTTTGGTACATGGTCCATGTGACAAACAACCTTTGAGAAAGTGGAAGCCTGCCTGTGATGCTAAATATTCCCATTTTTTCTCTCCAAAGTATGAAAACAATGTAGCAGTACGAGACAGAGTGGCATTTGCTTGCAAGTTCCTCAACGATGCTCAGGTGAGTTTGGGGTTGCACATCTAAGCAAACTGTTAGGCTGGGCTTTATTTAGAGGCAGAAGAAGCTCTGAGGTAGGGAGGTGAACAGTGGAAGCAAGCAGTGACTTGCTTTATCTCATCAGAGTAAAATAAAGGTCTGGTCCTAATATAATCTGATCTTCAGTTTGTACCTTCAGCTTCATTTCTGTTTTTCTCCATTATTTGCTTTATCAATATTCATGACATGGGAGTTAGTTAACAGGCATACCTGTATGCCTGTTTTATTGGAGATTATTTGTACTTACTCTTTCTTTATTTCCACACATTTGCATTCTTTTGATGAATTAAGGCTTGGTTTTACAGCAGGACTCTTTTCCTTTACAGCAGGAATGTTTTCCTTTTTAAATTCACTGAAGCAGCCAACCTCCCTCTTTGCATTTCCTAGCAGGAGGTGTAGATTTTGTTGATAAATCCTTGAATTCTTGCACTGCAGTAACATCCAGCAAGCAGCATATCATAGAATCAGATTGGGAGGGGTTGGAAGTGATCTCTGGAGATCATTGAGTCCAACCCTCCTGCCAAAGCAGGTCACATAGGAACACATCCAGATGGGTCTTGAAAGTCTCCTGTCAGCAGCAGCCACTTAAAGCTGTTCAAATGGTGAAAAGTTTTGTCATCTGCCAACAGCAGTGAGTCAGGAAGGGGATAAGCAGCCAGCAAAAGTTAACTCATTTCTTTTTTAATAGTTGAACAGGTTTATTGAAAAGCTGACAAATGAAATGAAAGATGCTGGGAATTTGGAGGGAATACTCTTAACAGGGCTGACCAAAGATGGAGTTGACTTGATGGAAAGTTATGTTGACAGAACTGGAGATGTCCAGACAGCAAGCTACTGCATGCTACAGGTTAGTGTTTATAGAGGAGAGCTAAACATGGATGCTTTAGCAGTATAATACTTAAACCATTCTATGATTCTCTAAGCTTGACTTGGAAGGGATGTGAAAGGTCATCCAGTTCCAACCCTCCTGCCATGCTAGGGACACTTCCTACTAGACCAGTAGGCCCCATGCTCAAGGCCCCATCCAACCTGAATGTCAACACTTGGAGGCCTGGTACCTCCACAGCTTCTCTGGGCAACCAATTCCAGTGCCTCATCACCCTCATGGGGGAGAATTGCTTTCTAATGTCTAATCTCAATTGAGCTGCTTCCAGTTTGAAGCCATTACCCTGTGTCCTGTCACTATGTCTTCGTAAAAGGTCCCTCTCCAGCTCTCCTATAGTCCTCTTCAAATCCTGGAAGGCTGCTAGAAGGTCTCCCCCCACCCTTCTCTCCAGGATGAACAATCCCAAATCCCTCAGCCTGCCCCCATCAAAGAGGTGCTCCAACCCTTGACCCAGCTCTGTGTCCTCCTCTGGACCCACTGTAACAATCCCATGGCCTTCTTGTGTTGGGGGCTCCAGAGCTGAAGCCAGCATAGCAGGTGGGGGCCCAGCAGAGGCAGTGTGTGTCATGCCTGTTTTGTGGAACCTTCTCAAACACTCAGTGTTAACTATGAAGGTGTATCTTCACTCTCTCTGCCTGAAGAGAGTAGGGGAAAGAGACAAAAAGAAAACCTATTCTTTGCACTAGCCAAAGTAGGAGTAGTCATTCCCCTGCTTATTGTTGCTGTGTTTCTTGACAAGTTGGATTTGAGTTTTTTTTGCTTCAAGGTTTTTGGTAGACAACCTGTGGAAGCTTTTTGTTTGTCTGTAGGCATTTGGTTTGTTTTTTATGATGAGGGACTTGTCTTGGCCCTTACACAGTGCTAGCTACAGCTGCAACTGTGTTTAAGTGCAAGTGCAATCCTCACTATGATACAGACCATGATATATGAGAGAATTTTAGAATCCTTCATCTGACAGGCAGCAATTTTTAGGAGGATACAACAGCATTAGGATTTTCAACAGGGGAGAGAGTCCAGAGAAGATTTTTATCAAACTCCCATTACAGTTGAACAGAAGATTATTCTCTTTTTTTCTGGTCAAATTGTACTGTTTATTTCTGCTGTCTTAGAATGGTAAGGTTGGAA
>WBNM01021019.1:70795-82954 GCA_013399055.1 Ramphastos sulfuratus
GGACCCACCTCTCCAGCCTGTCCAGGTCCCTCTGGATGGCATCCCTGCCCTCTAGCAAGTCTTGTAGAACACTTTGTAAAGCCTTTTGAAACAGTGAAGAATGTGCATTATGTTTCTTCAGTGTGTGTCTGACCTGTTTTTTTCTTGCCTCTTAAGGGTTCTCCATCAGATGTGCTTAAGGATGAGAGGGTTCAATACTGGATTGAGAACTACAGGAATCTTTTAGATGCTTGGAGATTTTGGCATAAACGTGCAGAATTTGATATCCACAGGAGTAAGCTGGATCCCAGTTCAAAACCTTTAGCCCAGGTAAATGTTAATTCTTGTCTGAAGTATGACCAGTACACAAAGGAAGGTGGAATGGTGTTTCTGTAGGAAAAAAAAAATGCTGACTGCACCTTGGTGTTCATGAGGATTTGCGTGCAAAAAAGATTTCATCTAAGGCTGCCCTAAAATAGTAGCTGTGTTTTTTTTCTATTTAGGAAGGACTTGATAACTGCTTTGATAGTACAGAAATATGGCCAAAAAAACTACAGTTCTTCATATCTAACCAGGCCTCTACCGTTTTGTTTGTGTTCTGAAAGCTTTTTCTTTCAAACAACAGACTGCCTTTCAGAAACTCACTTTTCAACCTTAACCCATGTTGAAAAACAAAATCAAGAGATGTGTCAGCCAGCTGAATTCAGCAGCAGGGAGAGGCTGATGTTAAAACCAGGGAGCTGATCCAAGAACTAGTTCAGATGAGCTGTTTTATTTGAAGCAAACCTTAAGGCTATTTGGAAGCCCTTGAACCTTCACCTACAAGTTAAAGCAGCAGCAGCTTTCATTATCAGTTTTGAACATATGCTAAATGGAAAATGAACACCCTGTCCAAATACTATCTTCTTAACATCTGGTGGCAATTTTTTAGCCAAGATGGTTTTACCACAGCACTTCCTACTCTGCCCTGTCTGCTAAGTATGTGTGTTGCAAGCCATAGGCCCCTAGGGTTTCTAAGGAAGGCTATTTGTGAACTCATGTACTCACCACAGCTGTTTAAGAGCTGCATCCATGCTGCTCCAGCTAGGAGAGAGTTGAGTTTACTGCTCCTTCCTGATATGATCCTCTTAAATAGCCCCTAAAGATTTTAAAACGTGTGCTCCTTGGTATCAAGCTGCAAATTGTAGCATGAAGTGTCCAGATAAAGATTATTAGGAAGATGCTCATATTGAAGACTCTGGAGTGGGTCACCTGATGATAAGTAGGGAGAGACCAGATGTAATTATACATTAAGATGTGTCAAGTTGATTTTTTTTTTCTGCACTATAGATACAGCTTTTTAATATCTTCATAAAATGGTTCAGGTTGGAAGGGACCTTAAAAATCATTTAGTTCCAACCCCCTGCCATGGGCAGGGAGAACCCCTACTAGACCAAGTTACTCAAGGCCCCATCCAGCCTGGCTTTGAACGCTGCCAGGCTTGGAACTTCCACAACTGCTCTGGGCAACCTGTTCCAGTGCCTCACTCCCCTCAAGGGGAATATTTTTTTTTTTTCCCTAATGTCTGAGTCAGGCATCTTCCAGCTTGAAACCACTACCTCATGTCCTGTCACTCCATCGCTCTCCAACTCTCTTGTATGCCCCCTTCAAATCCTGGAAGGCTGCTCTAAGGTCTCCCCAGGGCTTATGCTTCTCTAGGCTGATCTTAAATACTAGCTTTACAAGTTTTAGTTGTTCACATTTTTATGTGCTTTTGAGGTAAGTGAGCATTATTAAGGCTTACTTCTCAGGACTCTGTGCCACATCTATATGCCAAGGTGTTAGGAACTCCATCACAAGTAGTCTTGGCTTTCTAGGGCACTCTCTAGAACGTCTGTTAAAGAAGTGTTTGCTAGTTTTGAATGAATTCACTCAGGTAGAGCAGAAGTGGAACTCAACCACAACAAAATTAACAGGTTTTTATTCTCTTTAGGTGTTTGTGAGTTGCAATTTCTGTGGAAAATCAATCTCTTACAGCTGTTCAGCTATTCCTCATCAGGGACGAGGTTTTAGCCAGTATGGAGTCAGTGGTTCCCCAACCAAGTCAAAGGTCACAAGCTGCCCTGGGTGCCGCAAGCCCCTTCCTCGCTGTGCTCTCTGCTTGATCAACATGGGGACACCAATTTCCAGCTGTCCAGGTATGACACACTGGGTTTGAGTTACTCAGCTAGAGTTCTGGTTAAAGAAGGCCAATGAGATCCTGGCATGCATTAGGAAGAGTGTGCCCAGTGCATCAAGGGAAGTTCTCCTCCCTCTCTACTCTGCCCTGCTGAGGCCCCAGCTGGAATGCTGCATGTAGTTCTGGGTTCTCCAGTTCAAGAGGGACAGGGATCTACTGGACAGAGTCCAGTGGAGGGCTGCAAGGATGGTTAAGGGACTGGAGCACTGCCTGATGAGGAAAGGCTGAGAGCCCTGGGGCTGGTTAGTCTGATCAGATCGCTGCTCAGTCTTCTCCTCTCCAATGTCTACAAATATCTGAGGGCTGGGGGTTAGGAAGGAAGGGACAGGGACAGACTCTACTCAGTTGTGCCCTGGGACAGGACAAGGGGCAGTGGATGGAAACTGCAGCACAGTAAGTCCAACCTCAACAATACTCTGGTTTCTCTTCAGATTGTAGAAATATTTTGCCTTTTACTAAAGATTTCTGTGGAGAGGAACACTAATTTGTCTCCCTCTCTGAAGATACTCCAGACCTATCTGAATGTGATCCAGTGTGATCTGCTATAGGTGGTCCTGCTCTGGCAAGAAGGTTGGGCTAGATGACCTTTCAAGGCCCCTTCCAGCCCCTAACATTCTGTGATTCTGTGTAACACGAGGAAGAACTTCTTTACTGTCAGGGTCACAGAGCACTGGAACAGGCTTCCCAGAGAGGTTGTGGAGTCTCCTCCTCTGGAGACTTTCAAGCCCTGTGTGACCTGCATTAGATTCTGTGGCCCTGCTGTGGCGGGAGGGTTGGACTGGAATGTCTCCAGAGGTCCCTTCCAATCCCTAATATCCTGTGATCCTGCCTAGATAGTAGTAGCTGTGGGAAAAATCTTCACTTGCACCTTTTTCTGTTTGTATTCATAGTCCTCATTTTGAGAGAAGACCATAACTGAAAGCTTGTTCACATCCCATTTGACTCTTGTGGTAAAACCTCTGTCTCAGTTCTTTGGTGTCATAGTTATATGGGTCTGACAGTTTTCCCTGTGAGACTGTCAGTGCAATTCCATGCTTAGACAGATAAAAAGATCAAAGTATTGTAGTGAAAAGATTAAAATATTGTGGTGGTCAGTACTGTAAACCTTTAAAAAGGTACAAAATGGGAAGTTTTCTTGAGATGTAGGGATGCTGCAGAAGTCTTGGAATGCAAATGACTTGATTTTTAGCTAGAAGAGGAAGAATAAATTCAGTGTGGTACAGTTTCTGTCACTAAGAATGAAAAAAATGTCTGGGTGGTGCTGTCACAGCTAAGAAAGAGCATGACTACAATCTTTTGGTTCTAAATGTCTTGGTCTCAGCATTATGCAATTCCCAAATGAAACTGATTTTGTCCATATTTCTAGGTCAGTCTTGCTACAAAGCCAAGTTGGCATCTATTTATATATCCCTTCTCATTCTTTCTCTGATGTTATGACTCCTGTGTTGTGATTGTTCCAATTCATCACTTAGGTTTTGCTGATCATTTTCAAAAGCAGAGTTTTGAATGCAGTAAAACAGGCCCCACTGAAACAGAAATTGCTGTTGGAAGAGGGATTCTGTCTGTACCATTTAATGTCTGTAAAATACGAAACAACAGCTCAGCAAGATTGTTCTTGTTTGGGCATTCCACCAGTTCTTAAAAGATTTAAAATCAGGGCACTTCTCCATAGAATATTCTTACTTTCAGACTTACTCTTCTAGTGTTACTGGCACTGAAATAAACGAAGCATAATGACTTAAAAACATCTTTGTGGGGGTGGGTTTGCCTCTCTGCATAGGAGGATCCAAGTCAGATGAAAAAGTGGATCTTAGCAAAGACAAGAAGCTAGCCCAGTTCAACAACTGGTTTACTTGGTGTCACAACTGTAGGCACGGTGGACATGCTGGGCACATGCTTAGCTGGTTCAGGTAAGTTGGTGTTAAAATCTCTCATTTCAGCTGTGGTGAGTAGGACATCCCTCATTGGCTGTATCTAGACTGGAGATGAGAAAGAAATGTTTCAGAGTGAGGGTGGTGAGACACTGGAACAGGTTGCACAGAGTGGGTGTGGATATCCCCTCCCTTGAGGTGTTCAGAGCCAGGTTGGATGAGGCCTCGAGCAACTTTGGTATAGTGGAAGGTGTCCTTGCCCATGGTATGTGGGTTGGAACTAGACCTTCAAGATCCCTTCCAACACAAACCATTCTGTAATCTATCAGTACAATGTTTTGGTGGTTTAAAATATATCTATAACCTATGATGCCAAGATTTTTCTGAGATTGTCCCTGCACATACACAGGGTTGGAAGGGACCCTGAGGATCATCTAGCTCCACCTCCCCTGCCATGGCCAGGGACACCTCACACTAGATCAGGCTATCCAGAGCCTCATCCAGCCTGGCCTTCAACACCTCCAGGGATGAGGCTTCCACCTCCCTGGGCAATGTGTTCCAGTGTCTCACCACCCTTATGGTGAAGAACCTCTTCCTAACATCTAATCTAAATCTCCCCTCCTCTAGCTTGGATCCATTCCCCCAGTCTTATCACTATGTGACACCCTAAAAAGTCCCTCACCAGCTTTCTTGTAGCTCACTTCAGATATTAAAAGGCCATAATAAGGTCTCAGAGAGTCTGCTTTGAATGTGTAGATTAACATGAACTTTGTAACTTTTTTTTATTTTTTGGTTGGTTGATTGTTTTTTTTTATAATGTGTTTTTCCATTTTCCTGCTGTTGCTATCTAGGGATCATACAGAGTGCCCAGTTTCTGCCTGCTCTTGTAAGTGTATGCAGCTGGATACAACAGGGAATCTTATTCCAGCAGAGACTGTCCAGGCATAAATATTGTCTGAGAATGAATGGATGTCCATCATAGTCCAAGTGTTTATTTGAGACAAAAGTCATTTGTGACTTACTATGAAAAAATAAATTGCTGTCAGATGAGTAAAATGCTGTGTGTATGAGTGCTTGGTAGGAACAGGTATTCCTGAAGCAAGCTTCTGGGCGCAGAATGTGCTCCTTGTCCAGAGGATGGAAGCAGTTCAGTTCAAAAGAACTCCTGGATTTTGGCAAATCCAGAGACCACAATTCCAAAGAACTTCATTACAAGTTTTCAGGGTGATGCTGATCAGCCCTTTGATTTGTTTCCTGAACGGAGCAGTGTTTACGTGGTGTGAATGAATGGAAGTGGACACCTGAGAAGTGTTCTTCAGGAGATGACAAAGCCATGCTGTGGATTGCTCTCTTCATTGTCTGATCACACTTTCATGTATGCAAACCATTCTTCCTTTCTGAGTTCAATGTGCCACTGACAATTTGTATTCTGGAGACTTTTTTTATTCTCAAGAAAAATCTTCTTTCTTTCTGTTCCCAAGTTTTGTTAGTAGTAAAGCATTATCTTTACAGTTCAAGGTTTTACTTAATTTACCTACAGACCTAGCTGATGTAAGTTTTAATGCTGAAGAACTTGGAGGTTTTGACTCTGAGGGATGTCTGCACCCTAGAGAAGAGTTCCCTGGGAAGTTCTGTGTCTGTTTCAGGGCAGAATGCAGGTGCACTATAGCAGGTTCCATTTGACTGATTCGTTTGCAAGGTAGTACTGTGAAGATCTGAAATCTCAAAGCCTGGAGATGTGTAAATACTTTCAAGTTTTAAACTACATGATAAGTTTCAATTGAAGACTTTTGGATAATCTGCATTCCCCACTGCTTCTAAAATAGGCTGGGAAGTGTGAAATCAACCTGTATCAATCCTCCTCCTGCTCACTGGCAGATATCAGTCTGCTCCCAAAAAAAGCTGCACAATTATAGGTCATTGACCAGGAGTGGCAGATATGTTATCAGCTGGAATCAAGATTATTTATTGAGAGTGAGTCAGTGATATTTTGCTAACACTCTGCTAGGAGCTAATTGGTGTTGCTGTCCTTGGTTTTGTGGGCAACAAAATTCACACTGGGGGAAAAAAAACCCCAACCAACCAACCAACCAAACCTGTTTTAAGGTAATGTGATAATAATAACATCAGTTTATTTGGTGTGTGTTTATTTACTAGTAGAACCAGTATATGAGTTACTTAACACTTGTGTGCTATGAAATATTAAGTGGAATGCTAGCAATAAAGTGGTACCATATCACCAGGACTGTGAAAATCTAGTTTGAAAAGAGAACATAACTGTAATGTACCACTAGTTATAAGTGTTTGAGTGGAGTTGCAACAAGATAAACCATGGAAACTTTCCTTATCATCACATGATGATTACATTCAGGACTGTGAGGGTTATTTTCTGGTTTAGCATTAATGTTGGTTTTTATCTGCTGCATTGATTTTGATGGAAAAATTCTTGCTTCACTGACAAAAGTCTTTTTAAAGTAAAAAATTCAAAGTGGTACTTGGTATTTGTAGGCATGGGAGAATAGTTACTTGGGTGGTTATTTTTTTCCTCATTAGGATATTTATTCATCTTTCCAGTATTTTTGCACACTTCATGTTGCTGTTGAAGAGCTCTTCAAAACGTTCTCCATTTGTAAATGTAAACTGGGGGTTAATGTGTGATACCCTATTTATATAGAGGCAATAAAACCTGCTTCATGGAAACAAGAATTTGGAAGTGTCAAGGATGTATTTTTCCTGATGAATTCCACACAACTAATTTGCAGTGCCTCATTCCCTTCTGTAAAGGAAACTCAAGTTACAATGTTTCTGACTTTACCTCTTTGTGTCAGATTCTGTCACTTTGCTTGCTTTGCTCCTCAGCATGTCTTCGACATGGTTTGGATTACAGGTGTGTGCATAATCCTGGCACAGTACAACTCTCAGCTCTGGCTGTGGTATTTGGTGATCACACTTTCAGGCCAGCAATTACACTGTCTGCAAAACTTACAAGAGTTAGTGCGTGCTTTTCCCTTCATTTAAACAGTCACTCCCCACCAGTCACAGCTTTGTGAATTGTCTTCTTACCAAAACCCATATAGCTACAGCCATTTTAGTAGCTGCAGTACTTTTACTGTTTTCAGGTACTGGGTTTCCAGGGTTAACTGGATGAAGGGTGGCTTTGTATGCTAAAATATTTGGACCTTCTAGTTCATGCTGATCACATTTCTTCTATGTCATGTCAAAATATGCTTTGGTCTGGCCTCCCTTCCCTGAGGAACCACAAGCACTTTCTCATTGTATGCACAGGCTCCTTACACAACATAAGTTGTTCCTGTGTCTGTGCCCAAGCAAGGGCACAGAGCACATCTGGTGCCAGTAACCATGATCAGCCAAAAGTACAGTGAACAACGGCAAACTTGCACTGCCATTGTGTCAGTGTAGACACTTAGCCAGGGTAGCTCTTCAATCACAAACTTCAGTCTAGAGAGGAGCAGATGAAGGAGGAGCACATAGCATACATTGCTCACCTAGCCACAGACCACCACTTCAAGGCTGGATGGACAAGAGGAGTCCTGACTGACAGAGGGAATCCAGCATCTCCCACTCAGCTGCGTTCACATCACCCAAAGAGAGTCTCTGGAGAGGGGTAAGTGCTACGGCCATCTAGTGGCAGCCTGGATACTCTTGGTAACAAACTGCACAACACTCTAGACTGTAGGTCCATGCACAAAACACCAATTTTCTGAAACAGAAGAGTAAGGAAGTCTTCTAAATGCTGTTTTCCATGCAGTGCAGTTATTGACACTCTACTGAGCACTAAAATATAGCAGTGAAAGCGCTACAGGCCATCTCATGCCACATCTACCTCATCTGCTGGGTGAGACCTGACTTCACTTACAAGTCATCTTCCTTCCTAGTGACAGTAACTGTCACTGCCTTCTGAGTAGATCAGATTGATCATCCACTCAGTTTGCAGTAACTCTGGTAACTAAGAAATTTTAGAATGATTAATTCACCAAAACCAGAGATGTCTCTCAATAAGCACAAAGCTCACAAAGCTAAATTTAGCCTACACCTGAAACATGTTTGTATGGAAGACTGATGAACACGGATGATGCTTACTTAAAATGCTTCTGAAATATTTATTCATACATAGATTCATAGAATGGTTTGGATTGGAAGGAACCTCAAAGATCATCTAGTTCCAACCCTGCTGTCATGGGCAGGGACACTTTCCCCTAGACCAGCCTGCTCAAGGCCTTGTTTCACAGAGTATTTCACAGAGAGTATTTCCAAAGTTGCATTTTAATTTAATTGTGTTGCCTTCAGCAACAGAAGAATTCTGCTCCCTGCTGTAAGTAGCCTGGATAGTAAAACTGGGAATGGGGAGGAAGTTTAGGTAGTTAAAATCACCATGACAAGCTGGCTGATCTGGTACTTCTGCTTAGACACCCACCAAGAATGAAGGCTGTGATGGGAACTCAGCAGGAGTTGAAATCTGCAAGCCTCAGTAGACATCTTCTACGGGCTTTCGCATCAAGTGTAAAAGGCAACTTGGACTGCACTGTTAAAACTGCATCAGTAAATGTGAGCAAGCAGTACTCTGGTGTGTAATACTGACATGAACAATGAAATGTAGTCAGAGGTTTTTTATTTGAGACCATTATCCAAATGCAAAATACCCCTCCATCTTCAAGAAGTTTATATCAAAACAAATTAAGGGAAAAAAAAGTTAAATATATACAGACAGTGAGATACCCACAGAAACGTTCTCCTCCTTGCCTGACTACATTTCCAGAGAGAACATTCTTCACTGGCAATCCATGGCACACCTAGCAGCAGCTTCTCACTGTATCTGGTGGAAATAAATGCAACTGTTTTTGTGTTGCCAGCCAAGAAAGTTGCAGTGCTGTTGTCCCCTCTGAAGCTCTAAATGCATGCTAAGAAAAATCAGTTGTTCTTCTCAGTGCCAAATGGGAAATAGTCATGGAATTCATGAATAATTTTTATTGCTTCGTTGTAGAGTTCCAGATCTGAAACAAGGCAAAGCAAACAGTTACAATGCATAAGCTAAAATTCTCCACAAGCAAATGTCAGCATTAAAACACTTCTTATATTACAGGAGTAGAGCTGAGCCCTCCTAGTTCCCCTCATCCTCCCCAGCTCCCAGTTCTCATTGTTGGCTTTCTGAAGGGTTATTTTTAGGCCTGCTAGGTGTGGAGTCACACAAGGTTCAATGGGAGGCACAACCGAAGTGGCTGGGAATGGGAGAATCATCAGACTATGATCTAGACTGGCTCCAGCTGTGAGTCAGTCCTTTGACAGTACATTAGTATATTTGGTACAGGTTACTCCTGACACTCTCCTTTTCTGCATCCTACTCCACACCTGGCAGCTTGTCTGTAAGAAAACATTACCAGTCAGCCTCTCCCCTCTGACTTTTTGAAGAGTGCAGAACGCAACATCAAAGTGTCATAATGTATCTTCTTACTTACCAAATGGGCTCTTATCCTCTCTGAACTGGACATATGACATGCACATGATGGTTGCCTGATTTGTTACTCTTCCTACAACTTCGATAACTCCTGAGATCTCTTCATCTAGCTAGAAAACACATTTGATGTGAAATTAGTATCACTCAATTAGGAGCTGTCTCTACTACACAGCACTTCAGCTAGGAACTCTCCACAACTGACAGTTTTTTCATGACAACAGATTCTGTTCCATGCCAAAGACAACAGTGCTACTGAACAACTCCACCTCTCCCTCTTCCCAGTAAAACCTCACAAAAGTCTTGAGCCACTGGAGATTTTACAGGTTCTGTAACAGCCAATCACCACCAACATAAAAAAAAAACAAAAAAAACCCAAACCCAAAACCAAAGCAGCAACAGCACAGGGAAGATACCAATTTGTAAGCACATAAAACTCTGTCATTTAATCCCAGAACAGACTAACCCTAGGACGCAGCCAGCAGAAGAAAACAGATTTTAATGCACTGCCTTCAAACCTAAGTAAATTATAGAACTCTGTAAAAGCTGAGGTGGAGGAGCTGGCAGAGAGCAGCTCCAAGATTCCAGATCCAGGAGGTATGATTGGAAATGATTTCTTAAATAATCTTGTCAGGTAAGTGTTTAGAATACCAAGACACTGCCAGTAACAAGCCTTTAGTTGAATAAAAGAAAAAAAACCCCAAGGCTAAAAAATTATCTTACTCCAAAATTATAAAGCTTGAACTTCTTTTTTTTTTTTTTCTTCTAAGGTACTAATTTTTTCTCTAAGACACTAATTTTAGGAGTACAGCACAATTTTAGAAATGTTCTTTCAATATCTAACTCTTTCTAGTAAGTTTTCTGCAACATAGAAATAGATTCCCTCCCTGTAAGTTTGGGGTTCTCTGTTCAGAGAAGGAACTCATCTACACTGATGCAAAGGAGCTAAAAAGTTAGAAAGCATTCTGATTGAAGAAGTTCCTCAATTAATGTCAAGCAAACCAGTGAGATGAACCTGGTATGTTTTTTTTGTACACACCTCTTTCTTCTCCCTTGCATCCCAACACAGGTTATAAGGTGCCCAACACTGGAGCTATGCCTTTATGAAATTCAGCCATTTACTCAACTGTGGGAAGTTGTGGAACCCTTGGTCAGATGCTGACATTCTAGGATCTACCAGGAAACCTTTTCAGGAGTTCAAGAAAGAGTTAATGTACAGGCAGAACTTGTAGGAAAAACATTTTCTCTCAGTTTGCAGATGTGTTCCTGCGTGATCCTGCTCTAGCAGAGAGCTTGGACTGGATGATCTCCAGAGATCTCTTCTAATTCCTACCAGTCAGTGATTCTGTGATTTTTCTTTCCTAACTGAAAACTCCATGCACACAGCTTTCAGCAGGGACAAAACCCTCCGCTACCCACGAGAGGCAACATAAAATACTTCCAAAACCATTCCTTAACTTACAGGTTCGCTCAGCTCCACAGTCGTATGTTTCCCTTCTCCATCCGAAAGCACAAAAAGCTTCCCATTTGGATGAATCTACAAAAAATATCAGAATGCTTGTGAGCTCACAAGGCAGCTCTTAAGGTTTAGCTGCCTCAACCAGAACTGCTCATCAGGCCGCTCACAGTGCCAGGATGGAGCCAGCCTCTTCTCGGTGATACCCAGTGACAGGGGGCAATGGGTGGAAGCTGAAGCATAGCTGGTTCCACCTGAAGAATTTTTTTCCCTGTGAGGGTGACAGAGCACTGGAACAGGCTGCGCAGGGAAGTTGTGGAGTCTCCCTCTCTGGAGATATTCAAGAACTTTCTGGATGCATTTCAGCGTGATCTGTTCTGTGTGATCCTGCTCTGGCAGAGGGGCTGGACCAGATGATCTTTCGAGGTCCCTTCCAGCCCCTGACATTCTATGATTTTCTGCAAGACCCATCCTTACAGTCGCCTCCCGACCTCTCGCCGGGGCCCCAGGGCTCTCTAAGGCCAGGACAAGCTGCACCTCCAACCCTCACAGCCGCTTCCCGACCTCTCACCGGGGCCCCAGGACTCTCCCAGGCCGAGCCAAACTGCAAGTCCAACCCTCCTAGCCGCTTCCTGACCTCTCACAAGACTCTCTCAGGCCAGGGCAAGCCGCACCTCCAACCCTTATAGCCGCCTCTCACCGGAGCTCTCTTAGGCCAGGACAAGCTGCGCCAGGCGACAGCACCTGAGGACGAGGCCTTCCCCCGCCCCAAAGCCGACCAACCGAGCCCCGAGCAGCTGACGAACCTTCTCAACGCGGCCCACGAAGCAGACCGGCTGCCCGATGTGCTGCGCTAGGTGCGCGGTGGCGATGCGCTTCCGCGGCCCCTCATGGACGTCCCCCATGGCGGTGAGGTTTTTCCCGCCTTTCACTGAGGCGGCACCGGGAAAGGGGAGGGGAGGAAGGGAAGCAAAGGAGGGGGGGGGGGGGAGGGGGGGGGGGGATTGGGGCAGGACTTCCCCATTCGCCTGACGCGACCCGGAAGTGGAGGCTGGAGGTTGGTGAGTGGCGGCGGAGCTGGGCGGGCCGGTAGGTGATGGCCGGGCGGGTGGCGCAGCTGCCGCGGCGGGTAGACCGGCGAGGGGAGGCGAAGCCCCGGGAAGCC
>WBNM01021020.1:0-36864 GCA_013399055.1 Ramphastos sulfuratus
CATTCAGTTTAAATCTCCCCTCCGCCGGTCTAAACCCATTACCAGTCATCCTGTCATTAGACCACCTTGTAAATAGTCCCTCCCCAGCCTTCCTGTAGGCCTGTTTCAGAATTTGGAAGGCTACTAGTCGAAGGTGTCCCAGCATGTGGATGCCCTTCTGATTCAGAGAAGCACCTATCAAAAAACATAACATATCAGATGCAAACACTAAGATGAACTTCACTCTGTCACAATACCAAGTGTACAAAGAGCTTCCTCAAGTAATGTTACACCTACCCAACAATGAAAATGTTCATGTAGTGTTTCTTTGAAAAAAGTCTTTTGCAGGGAACTAAAGAAATAAAAGACAAGGGAAAGTAAAGGGCTCAACAGGTTCCTACATCAATCAGCCCTATCTGTGAATCAGTTCAGCATGAGGTTAACCTGCAATTACCCGCAACTATGCGGTTTTCTGTTGTCAAGCTTAATTCCCAACTCCATTGATGAACCTAATCACAAAAAAAAAAACCAAACAAACAAACAAAAAAAAAAAAACCACCAAAAACAACACACCACACACACCCCAAAAGCTTACACATTCAGTAGTAGTGTTTTTGAGGGAAAATGGGCAAATCATAGTGTGTGCATCAAACAGTTAAGATATATGAAATATCTGGGCAGTTTTTTTCCTATTGAATGCTGACACTCAAGTCAGCAGGAGTACTTAATCTGTGAAGATCATATCACAGTCCTTGACATTCTTATATGCCTTTTATCCTACACTGGATAAACATATCCCTAAATTATCAATGTAATGAAATGCACACAGTATACAAAAAGCCTGAAGTTCAAACTACGTATCACTCAGACAATTTCTTAGTAAAGATAAATTCACATAAATAGGCACAGGGTGAGGAGGAAATCAGTTTCAAAAGCAACACTTCCACACACATTGCTAGAACTTATGACTAAGAAATGGGGCAGAGGTTTCCATATGAAACAGATCTTGGCTCCATGAACAAGCCTCAGAGCCAGAACTGAGAGAGAGAATAGGAAAGTGGGGATGTTTTTGTAGGCCGGAAAGGAGGGGGCGTAGATGATAGGTATGTGACCAAACTAAGCTTCCCCCATCCCTGTCTTCTAAGAAATTAATAGCTTTCTAAAGGGCACTTTTATAGGCCAGACCTACTATATTAATGACTTCCCAATCGACGGTGCAAATTCTATGCACAAACCATGCAGTTAGCACAAATATATGTGATGGAGTACAAATACTGAAGTATTGTTCATAGCATTGTATTTCATTTCTGTTTCACACCAAAAATTACTAGAAAGCTCATAAGAAAGCCTTTTCAGATTAA
The DNA here is from genome assembly GCA_013399055.1 of Ramphastos sulfuratus. Classification (NCBI taxonomy): domain Eukaryota; kingdom Metazoa; phylum Chordata; class Aves; order Piciformes; family Ramphastidae; genus Ramphastos; species Ramphastos sulfuratus. Next base: position 1,341 of record WBNM01021020.1, read on the forward strand.
TCTAGCCAATTTGTCACTCTGACAGTTGTTTTTGTTTCTTTTAAAGATCATTTATTAACCTATCTGACCAAAATCTTATCCAGTGTTACCTTAAGGCTCAAATCTAGAGTGTTTCCTTTTATTGAGGCATTTTTTCATGGTTTTCAGAAAAAGATTACTCAATCAAGTACCAAAAACGGCAGGCATTCAGTAGTGCCATAGACAGAGCTTGACTTTAGTTTCCTTGTTCCTAAGAAATCAGGTAGTTCAACACTAATTCCATATTCAATCCCAAATCCTTCAAATGAGATAGGAAGCTGTGAATATCCTGTTATCTCCTGCACTATCACCAGGGGAAAAAAATTACTACCAATACAAAATACAGTTGAATGTTGCCATTTCTTACATGGTTTTTATTGAGAGATGAGGTAAAGAAAACTTCTATCTGGTGGGGAATTCAAACCCAGTTTTGCTCTGAAGTTTGCGCTAATGAGATCCTTGGGCTGGTTAGTGTACTTCAAAAGGTGGACTTATGACTTCTGGGCTTCATTTAGGTAATTCCCCTTCCTCTGGTAAAAGGGAAGTTGCCAGCATTATGTGCAGTGCAGCAGAGAAAGGATTGTTTTCCTTCACATTTCCTCAATACAATAAGTAACATCTTCATTTCCCCCACATGCTCTCAAATGCAGTCAACACTGAAAGAGACCATTGCCACCTGGGAAGCACAAACAGATGTTATCCGGCCAGCCACTCCACAGTAGGCGTATTCCCTTCTGCCTTGCACACTGGCCAGCTGGTTCCTATTGGAACCTGTCCATTCATGTGGAACTACAAAACAGCCAAAGAGCTGTCTTTATGAAGAACAAGTGGACTTGTTTCTTTTATTTTAATATCAAAACAAAGATACTTTAAGCCTCAAAACATGCAGCGTTCTTGCTCGCTTGTTCACTGCCTCATGGATGTTCGGAATGAGTTCTTTAACCATCAGGGTAGTGGAACACTGGAACAGATTACCCAGGGAGGTAGTTGGGGCCCCATCTCTGGAGATATTCAAGGTGAGGCTTGACAGAGCTCTGGGCAACATGATCTAGTTGAGGATGCACCTGCTTACTGCAGATGGGGTTGGACTAAATGACCTTTGGAGGTCTCTTCCAGTCCAAACCATTCTATGATTCTATATACACTTGCCACAAGCTGGCGGCAGCAAATTGCAGCATCACTCCACTTCAGTGCAACTTGACAGAGGAAGGTGCTGGGGTTGTTCCACAGGACACTGACTAAATCAAAAATCCTGTGCATCTCTAGCAAGGCCACATGCTTTGAAAAGCCTCATCCAAGGTTCAGTCCTTTCCTATCTTCTGATCTCCTATTATCACCTGATTTAACTTACAGATTCCAACCCAAACAATTTTCTGATTCTATGATTAAAGTCTTGTCACAAAGAACATCATATTCTTCAGTTTACAAGCAGCTAAGGCACCCATAAATGTACAAGAAAGTTTGGAGAGATTCCAGTCATTCAAAGACAAGAAACAAACTGCTGAGCATCCTTTTTTAGCTGGGCAACCCAAATACATATTTAATTTCTTCATTAATGGCTTTTCTTCTCCCTTTGCTCTCGTCAGAACCCATCTGGAGTACTGTGTACAGTTCTGANTGCACTTAGAAAGAATACAGTTGTCCATTTTGCTGCCTTGCAAACACCATAATATCTATTGTGATGTGAAAGAGATGTCAAGTTTAGAGCTTTTACTGGATCATAAAGCTTCCCTTATATACTCAAATGTTACTGACCTTTTCACAGCTGACTGAGATTTATGAACCAAATGAGAAAGCTGCTTGCATGTGCAAGGCTTTGTAACTAAGCAAGTAGATGGTAGATCTAACCATGGAAATAAAGTGCATTACTCAAATAACTCTAATAAATAAGGCATGATGGAGCGGCAACAATACAAAGGGAAAACACCAGGGAAAACAAGTGATAGGGAAAAAAATAAAACACTCCAGACTGACTCCAGAAATCAGTCAGTGCTGATATCCAAAGTAACAGCACCAAGTAAAAAACAGTTTACCTTTCTGCAACCAATACTGGACTCCTTTAAGCAGGCAGAAAAAGACTGAGTTCAGTGCTGTAGGGTCAGAGATCTTCAACAGCACTGGAGTACAACCAAGGCACAAATTATCTCAATTTTAAAATTGGTTGAAAATCTTCACTTAAAAGTTTGGGGGGGGGGGGGGGGGGAAATGAAGGTCTGTATATTAATTTTTATATTTATTTTTNTTAATATTAATGTTATGACCAGGTGTAGCAATTCTGATATTCTTCAGGTGATGACCTAGCACAAAGTTACTTCGGAAAACAAAAGTCTCAGTGAAAAGAGAGGCAACAGTTAGCACTGTTGTCTGAGCTATCTGCTGTCCAGAGGGTTCCTGTCATTCCAGGAATCACTCTGACTGGTCTCTGTACAGAACAATTTGGCATCCATTGGGGTTCATATGTTTCATGACAGCACTTAGGAATCTCTTCTGGGATGTACTTTTAAGCTATTCTTTTAAAAAAGCAACCAAACATGGCTGATACTAGAGATATCCTTTTATTCAAAGAATCTTAATGTTATACCTGCTATGAAGAATATCTTCCTCCTGTGTCAAAAGATAAGCATTCCTTTTTTCACTTTTCCCCAAAAACCAAATCTTGTTCCATTTGGGAATGCTTGAAACTCATTGAGAAAGAGGTTTACAAATGTAGATTTGACTTCTTTCATCTCATTTTTTCCATTATCTTGCCTCTTCAGTTTGCAAAACAAAAGCCTTTTCTTTCTCCTCCTTTCGGTTTTATTTCCGCTACTCATAGAATCATAAGGGCTGTAAGGGACCTCAAGGATCATCCAATTCCAAACCCCCTGCCACAAGCAAGGACACCTTACACTAGATCAGGTTGCTCAGAGCCCTATCCAGCCTGATCTTAAAAACCTCCAGGAATGGGACTTCCACCACCTCCCTGGGCAACCTGTTCCAGTCTCACCACCCTCATGTGAAGAGCTTCTTCCTAACATCCAATCTGAATCTACCCACTTCTAGTTTTACTCCATTCCCCCTATCCTATCACTACCTGACACCCTAAAAAGTCCCTCACCAGTTTTCTTGTAGACTGTCTTCAGATACTGGCAGATCACAATAAGGTCTCCTTGGAGCCTTCTCCTCTCCAAACTGAACAGCCCCAATTTTCTCAGTCTGTTTCCATAGGAGAGGTGCTCCAGCCCCTCTATCATCCTTGTCCAGAGAATGGCCACATGTTTCAGCATGTCCATATCTTTCCAGTCCTGGAGCCCCTATTACAAGACATAGTAAAATTTTTAGCAATAATCATGCCTCAGATTAACATCATTGGCTATAAGACATCCACTGCACAAAGCTTCTTCAATAGAGGACTTCCCTTTCCCTCCAGTTTTTATCTCTGACTCCCATAGAACTGTGTTCAGGAGTGCACAGAAGGCAGTAGCACATTTCTCAACACATGGGGTTCCATATGAGAGACATTTACAAATGTCTACGTATATGATATGCTAAAAGTGCTGACTGCAACAAATTGAACAGCAGGGATAAAAGAAGTCTGCACCTTCTTCCAACAACCAATTGAAAACCTGTTTTGGTACATCATAGAGTACTGCAAATGAAAACTAAAATCCTGATCAGAAAAATATTGTACTATGTACATTAAAAAGATAACTGAAGGATCCAGATATATAGGCTCACTACAGAGCCTATTTTTTTTTCCACAGTTAATGTCAGGAAAAAGAACTTCTAGATAGGAGAGGGGGGGAAAAAAGTGGGGGCAGAGTGTATGAAAATAGTGAGTACAGCACTGGCTGCAAATATGGTAATCAGAGGTACATTACATGCCCTTCCTGATGGGATTACTACTCCAGGTTTGCTCATTAAATTGTGAGGAATTGGCTGTTCACAGTCTTCTGTCAGGTGCTATCTGATGACAGGAAGATCTTCCCAGCACATTACAGCAACCAAGTGGCTTAACAAACATCCTGCAAAACTGGAATATTGTATCTCAGCAGCATGCAATGGAGTTTTGCCAAATGCCTAACAGCCCTATTATTTCTCCCTGACAGGCTGTTTTACAGAAGTTATTATTTTCTGATTACACTAAATTAAAGTATGGGTTGCTGGACAGAACAGAAGAATATTTACATTGGACCTCTGGCATCATTATAATGAGATAAAGGGCAAATACAAGCCAGAAATGCTCCACTAAGAGTGACATTACAGCTTGTTATACTGTATGTTTACAAAAAACAAAAAAAAAAAAAAAGGAGGTAACTTAATCCTTTTTGCAATAGATAGATATATTTTTTTTCCTCCTAAAACTGAAGCCACCAAAAAAAAAAAAAAAATTAGGAAAATGCCCAATATTTCATTGAAGTGGGAATCACAGAATGTTAGAGGTTGGAAGGGACCTCCAGAGATCATCCACCCACCCCTCCTTCTAAAAGCAGGATCACTTAGGGTAGTCTCCACAGGAATGCATCCAGGCAGGTTTTGAATGCCTCCAAGAGAAGAAGACTCCACAACCTCTCTGAGCAGCCTGTTCCAGTGCTCTGCCACCCTCACTGTAAAGAAGTTTCTCCTCATGTTGAGGCAAAATCTTCTACTTTGAAGAGCAATGAGTCTGTAAGACTTCAGACCATATGGAGATCCAGTCGTAGCAAAACAAATCTATTGAAACCAGAGTGGTTAATCCTCAAGAGTTAGCAACATATATACTACTAAATTATGAGATATATACTACTAAATTTGTTCTTCACAGAGAAAGTGATTTACCATTGGAATGAGCTGCCAAGGGAGATGGTGGAGTCACTGTCCCTGGAGGTGGTCAAGGAAAGCCTGGATGAGGCACTTAGTGCCATGGTCTAGTTGATTGGATAGGGCTGGGTGATAGGTTGGACTGGATGAGCTTGGAGGTCTCTTCCAACCTGGCTGATTCCATGATTCTATGAGATAAATATAACTTGGCAAGTTCAAAAATACATTGATAACAAAACTCTCCTGGATTTTAAATAAAATCATTCTCTACAGGTGTTTTATGTTGAGAAGTACTTGCCTACTGTTGTCATGGATCTCACTTCTTAGCCACATGCACTAATTGGGCAGTGTTGGGACCTATGAAAAACCACCCCCACGGAAATACAAGCTATGAAATTCTGTTGAATAAACAACTTTATTTTCTGTACCACTCAACTGGGCATGGAAGGGATGAAAATGGATATGGCAGAACCAGCTTTACTGTCCCATTAGTGTATCTTCCAACAAAGAGGATGCAGCATTTAAGAGGAAATAATAGTAAACAGAACTTTGTTTTTCGTTTCCTTTTTTTTTTTTTCTCCTCCCTTCTCTCCAGACAATGAAATGGTAGGACATTGCTTTCCAGCTTCACATTCCTTCTGTTGGGAGACAAAAGTTACATGTGTTGAGCATACAACACGTTCTGTTCTGTTGATATGCCTAGCAAAAAATAAACAATCCTATATAATGTTTTCTGATTTCAAAACTATCAACCTAATTGCAAATGGTAATTAAGTCACAATTATTCTGATCCCATATTCATTACCATAAAAATTAAGTCTTCATGACATTTGTCGTTTCCAACAATACAGTAAATTAAAGCTGTGTAGAAAAGAAACAGAGCTGACATCTGTTATTTTAACTATTGGAAAAGAAGAATGGCACATATGTTATAGATTAATTCTGATCAAATTACATAGAAATCTGTGCTCACAGTAATGCCAAAGATGAGGAAACTGAAAAACCTATCAAGGGTCATATCCGTAATCTGAGAATCAGATTACGATCATTCTTCCACGTTTGTTTTCCATGTGTCACTGATCCACATAGGGACCAGCACTATGGAGCACAAACAGAACATAATGTTGTTGGCTTTGAGGCTGAACTTCCTGTGCAGGTTTTAATGGTTATATAATCCATTTGATAGTAGTAAAGACACTTCTGATCTGCACCAGAACAACACCTTGACAGCTGCAGTTAAGTTGCTACCATCACCCTTTTTGCTAGCCACAAGCACACACGACAGAGCTGAACATCATCGTAACTCTTAAGTCTTACTACATCTTTTCCTCTACGCAATTCCCAGCATCAAACTCAAGTCCTCACTTGACAAAAAAGTCTGCTATCTTGATGTCTGCAGTTAAAACAGAAGTGATCACAGGAAAAATGAAACCAGCAAATTAAATATCTTGGTGACGTAACTAATATGGTAATTTGCATGGCAGTGACTTCAAATTTACAGCTCCGGTCCAAGGTCTGTCAAAGTTAGTAAGACTCCCATTCAACTGAAGACATAAGCACCATACCAACAGTGACACTCCCAAGCATTTAAAAACACATATCACTAATATGGATACGGGGCAGGCTGGGAAGGGAAGGGAAGAGAGCCTCTCTAAGCTGCATGCAATGGGTTCAAGCTCCAAGACTCAGGTCTGAAATACAAAGGCTGCCTAGAAGGGTTTGGTTTTGTTTGTTTGTTTTCAAAATCCATTTTCCTTTCATATACTTCTTGGGCAGCAGATCCTTCCTGTGCTACACCTGCAGGATAGGTGATACTACCTTGGGATTTCCATGGTATGGTTTCCCAAACAGAAAATTAGCTTAACACCTCAAAGCGGGGGGGTGGGGAAAAATCAAACCATCCTTAAAAATATGCTTTTTACTCTGCGGATGTATTCTGTAATTAAAAATTCATTTTAAAATTCTACATATGCATTCTGTGTCACATTATTTGACTGAAGAAAATTCTTCTGTGTAGGAGGTCTACATAAAGACCACAAAGACAGGGTGTCACGATACACAGAGCACTGTGCGTTCATTCCTCTAGGTTTTGGAAGTATTTCATATTGCATATTTCACAAGGTAGCAAAGATTGACCAGCAGTGAATTAATAGGAAACAAAAGGCAAGAGGTACCCTAGGTTTTGGTCTGTCCCAGACCCTAGCCCTAGAAATCATTCTAATCTGGAAAGTAACGCGCCGCAAATATCAAGAGAGTTGACCACAACTAGCATGCTGTAAAGGAGAAATTGTTTTTGTCAAATTACACTGAAGTAAATCATTAGTTTCTCTCCATATACTAGTAAAGCCTAAGAAGAAAATAATTCATAACCACATTAATACGGGTTATCAAAATAGCAGCTGAGTCCACAAAGGCAGCTGCATCAGAGAATCTGCAATTGGTCTGGTAGTCACATTAAAGCACTAAAATGGTTGAGGTGAAGAGCTTCTTAGAGATCAAAACCTGAAACTGCATCCACTAGGATCAATACTTTTCTATGTTTATTTCAATTTGGCTGAATAAGTTGTTTTTTTCCTCCATGAACCATTGTTAAAGATCAGGTTGTCTTGAGCTACTAATTTGGAGTATCGGCCTCAACCTACAAAATGTGCTTGAAGCAGCTACTACTTCAGAGTAGTCAGTGGGTCAATGCTTTTGAACTGGGGAGTAGACCTACAAATTCATTACTCTTGTCTCAAAAATACAGCTTTGCATCATTCACTGTCTGAAGGGAAAAAGATATATTGGCAAAAACATCTCATGTCTCCTCCTGGTGTTGGGTTGTTTTGGGTTTTTTTGTTTTTTAAAGTACTGAAGTACTTCTCCAAAACTTTCATGTTGTTATAAGTGGAAACTATTTTGATTTTTTTTTTTTTTTTTAAAGTAGTTGTAAATTTGCACATGCTACCATTCGGGCAATATTAGGCTAAGCATCAATGTTTTGGCTGATATTAACAGCCAAAATAGCCTTTTCAGCTTTTTGCTTGGTTGGTTTTGATGTGAAGTAGTGAGGTTTTACCTCTTCTAGCACAGGAAGTTTCCAATTCCTGCAACAACCCTGATTGAACATTGCAGTTTGAATCTGCATCTTTTCATCATGAGTGATGAGAGTTGCTCCCATTATACCCAGAGAGATCACTCAAGCATTGGAGCATGAGTATCAGAACTCATCATGTGGGAGCAGTTCACTGGATATGCATTTAATTTTTCCATAACCATGTCACACTGATGGCTCAATACTCTTCCTGCATAGGAAAAGTAACCCAGATCCTCCTCTTCACCAGTTGTGAGCCTTCAGAATCACAAAATGTTACGGGTTGGAAGGGACCTCCAGAGATCATCGGGTCCAACCTGATGCTCTGATTCCAGGTGGTCAATCCTGGGGCTTTCTTTAATGATTGTATATTACTTTGGTCTCTGAGGCTGTCCAGCTCTTTCTTTTTAATATAAAATAACTGTCTTTATGATCCTTGCTAAGTTTTTGTCATCAATAGATTTCTTCAGCATAATCCCAAAGTCATTATGCCAAAGTCGTTAATAAAAAACATAGAACAAAAGTAATTCCAAGTTAATCCTTGAGGAAATAAAAAGTAACGTTCATCCAGACAATTTTTAATAACTATTCATTGTTGACACGTTAAACAGTTCCTTATGTGCTATGTACATTTCCTACCACTTATCATAACTAATAATCTGTCATTATTTCTCAGCTTCCAAATAATATTTTCCCAGTGGTTGATTTAAAATCTCAAAGACTCCAGAGAATAGGAAAATATTAAGTATTCAAAATTTATCTGTAAACTCCTGTATTGAAAGTATTAGCTTTCTTGTTCAATCCTTAGGAGATAAATTTTCTCTTTTCCCTTGTGCACAAAGAGATGTAGACCTCAGGCACAGCAAGACTTTGAAAGAGAAGAGCAGATCTAAGTATGGAAACACAACTTGCAAAAAAAATATCCATCAAGTTGAGTAGAAAACCAAGTTGCTCCAGTGGGAAACTTATAATATGGAGCTAATGCAATCCTCCTGGACAAATCTTTATCTTAAAAAAAAAAAAAATAATAATAATTCTGTATTTCAAATTTATCCCTCTTTAAAAGTACTTCCTTCAGCCCCAGTATGTCTGAAAAGCACTCTCTATGAATCCTTACTATGGCCAGCTCCATTTATGAACTCTTGGATATATACTGAAACATTTATCAACATAAATTCCAGAGAGCAATTTTGCATTTTTTGCAATAGTTTAGGAATTCTCTTGAAAAAACACAACAAAAAACACACACACACACAAAACCAACCTAATGCTTCTACAAACATTTCCTTCCTATAAAGGAGCATGCTCTTTTCAAAGAGCATCATCCCAGTCACCACCCAAAACCCCCCCATTAAATAACAAAACCCTACCAACTCATGATGAAAACAGTCATTGTGATATTGTGAGAATTTGCTACTACAACTTTGTGTAAACGAGGAAGCAGCTGGCCAATGGGGTCATTAGTTACACTGAAAGTTGGAACTCTGATAAAAAACAAAAATACATAAAAGGTGAACAGCAGAACAAGGAAACAACTAACAATAAATTTTATCCACAGACTTACTGTAAACTAACTCAAAACAGACTGGCAAGGGTGAGATAAAGACAAAAAAAGGTAACATTATTATATAAAATCAGACCTGGCAACAGCTTCAGCACTATTGCAAACATTTCTCCAGAGGCAGACATTTACACTGAGGTCCTGATGGCTGTATTTTCACCACCGATTAAGATGAGCCCAAGAACATTTTCAGCACTGGGCTCATTCTCCCTCTAAATTGTTCATGCAAAGCTTTAGAGAACCATGATAAGAAACTTTGCTCCCCTACTTTTTTATGTGACATTGCCAAAGGGCTGAAGGGGCTCAGCAGCTTGCCCAGGCCACCAACTGTCACAGGTGCAGCAATCAAGGAAATACTTTTTTAGTAGGTACCTTGGAAGACCTACCAAGCAGGAGCACACAGACATCTTCCTACCCATGTCTAGTTCACACAAGCACTGATAATACTCACCCAGTCCCTGGGCACCCTTTACTACAGTGAAAAAGAGTTAAGTATATCATATGGAGTATTTGTAAAGCGTCTACATTTCTCATTGATGTCCAAGTAATGCTATCTGGAAAGCAAGCTGGGTAAATATTTGCCACTGAATTGCCCTGGCAGTCTCAGATTTGACTTTTTATTCCTTTTTCTTCATGAAGAAAAAGCTACCAAAAAGTCAGGAGTTGGCCTGATTAGGACAAATCCCAGTAAACCTGGGGTCTTAGAATACTCCTGCCCGTTCACTGAAGTCTGTACACCCCTGGAAAATCCTTCTTTGCAACCAGGGGTGTGCATGATTTGTGGAAAAGAACTTAATGTCGTTCTAAGCAAATACAGCAGCACACCAAAGCAGGCAACCAACTGCAAAGTGAGAAAACTAAAGCCCTTGGTGTGCATCCAAAGTCAGCGCACTATCAGCCAGATTTTCAGCTAGTACAGAACAGCATTAACCTCACTGGCTTTGGCTCAGAATCATCTCCCAGGCTTACAGCACGCATCGCTTGTGACTTCCTCCAAATTTTTCACAAGCTGGCCTTGGCCACCTCTTTCTCCCACAACCCCTGGTTTGCGTCCTGTTACCAACACAGCTGGGCCTCATTACCGCACCCTCCGCAAGCCTGCAAAAGCTTATCCTGTGCAAAGCTCAGCGCTCCTGCTTCTCTCCTCATGCTAGAGGAGCTTGGAAGCACCACCTAGTGGCACAAGTAGCAGCCTGAATGTTAGCTTTAACTTTTTCTAGAGTACATCAAGGAGACACAGGTTCATAACTAATTATAGTGGCCACTTCCCATAGAACATTAGGTTCAAAAAGGAAAAATATTAATTCATCCAGGAGATGTTGTTGCACTTTACCAAGCCATATTTACATGAAGGGATATCTTTCTATATTGTATGTCAGAGTTCAGTGATATCCTCAGTTTCCTAAATGACTGAAACACAGAGTTCATTAGTGCAGTGACCACAATTCTGCATCTGCATTCAGAAGAGAACTGCGTGAACTGTACTGGAGATAAGCAAATACAAATATTTCTACTCTTAAATGAAGAAAAAAAAAATTTGCTGCACACAGTATTTCAAGAGCTTGTCTGTGGGCTGCCCTGTGTAGTTACTACTTAATAAATAGAAACTGGAACAACCAGAAGCTGTCTGATTTCTTACTTTATCCAGAGTGTGCCATTTGGCTACTGTAATATTCCCTGCTACTTTTGAGAGTACAAATGAAATTAAAAACCATGATTTCATTCCTAATGGTTTGGAGTGGATTCTGGCAGGACATTAGAGACTGCTGACTCTGAAGTAAACTGCCTGTTATTTTATTCAGTCTTCAGCAGAATGAATAAGCACCCTTCATGCCTCCCCTCTTGACATAAGAAGCCAGGAGTCAGTGATTTAGTGTATGCCCATTTAAAGCCAAACATGCAGAAAAGTGGCACTTGGATTGACAGAATTTACAGTTCTCCAGCACCAATAGTTTTTCTCTACAGAATTTTGCATGTTAACTGATGATACTCTATCACTACTAAGAATTCTACCACCTGATCTAGAATGTTTCTTTTATGCAGAAGTCATCATAATACTGTTTTTGCAGGTACAGAAGCCAAGAGAAGGAGAAATTAAAAGACTTACTCTCATGTCACAGGTGGTCAGTAGTGGATCTAGAAACAATGTGCAGTATCCCAGCCCTGTTCCAAAGTTGTTTGCTCAACTCTGTCATGAAACAATGAAAGCAACAGCCTAACTAGACATCAATTTACCAGCTTTCAAGCCTTTGAGGCGAAAACCTAGAGCTATTGACAATGTCATTCTTCTGATTCCAACTCCTCAATCTGACTTTAGTAAAAAAAAAAAAAAACACACAAAACCAAAATCCTAAACAAACAAACAAAAAAATCACATTAAAAAATATTTAATAAAAATTTTCCTCTGTGAGACCAGATATGCTTAAAGTAGGCCTTCAGTAACCATGCAGGAACTTGAGTTGCCTGTGTGCAACAGAGGCTGGAAATACAAAATGTAAATAAAAAAAAAAGATCAAGAGAGACAATAGAGAATGGTTTGGGGGATTTTTTATGTTCTTCAGGAATAGCAATATTAAAAGTCAGGACACTGGAATTATTTTGTTGCATGAAGGAATTTTCCTCTTGGTAGAATCTAAAGCTCTCAGTAGGACATAAACTTTTAATACTGAATGCATCACAACCAGATATTCAGATGGCACAAGGCCTTCACAGACACAAAGGAAAACAATGCTATTCCCCCTTTAAAAGTATTCTTCACTTAAATGTTGAGATACTGATGATGTTTGTCGAATTTTTTTTTCCATTTAAATCTCAGAAACATCTTATTCTGAGCCTTAATTTCCACTTGATTCTGCTATAATGCTTATCTCTGACAAGTGGCTACAAAATGAAGCCATTATAAAGAAAAAAGGTTTACCTACATTGAAATAAGTTATTACTGGAGCTCCTTCTGTAGGAGCTAACAAAAAACTGCACCTGTAAATCTGTTTTGCCTATTACCTACATTGCAGTTTCTCTACACAGCTTTACTTGACTTTTAATTTTTTTTTTTTTTCATCCTTTACTGCTCAAGTAATGGTTCTCCCATGGGGAGGTTTGTTTCATGATAGATTCAATCTTCTTGGGCTAGATTCACTCACTGAGAGAACCTCAGTGTTTTCACTAAGATCAGTTCTAAAACACTCTAAAGTTTATCTAGGGCTTCAGAGTTTAAAATGAAAAAATATTTCTACTTGACTCAGCCATACTAATTCTACATTAGTCTCCTGTTTGCTTTGATTGTGTTTTTTTTCTTATTCTAATTGCACAGAGGAAAGACTAGTACTAGCCAAATACAGAGAGAACCACTTTGAGCTTGGGATCATCCATGAACAATCAACGGTGAAGGCAAAGAAATCATTCTATTTGTTAGATGAATTTTTAAATGTATTTTGGCTTTTCTATACAGTTGTCTGTTATGGTGAATATATGCACTAGGCCACAACAATTAGTAGCATAATGAGAACTGCTTATACCCCTTGTATGTAGAAGTGTTTGCTGTGTTTATGTTTAAACCAGATAACACAGATGGTTTCCCCCTACACAACTGCATCATAAATCTAAACTGTAAATGGCTATTTATTTGACTGTCTTGCCAAGACAAATCCTTTGAATGAAATACAGGATAATTTCAAAGGATTTTTTTTTTTTCCATTTTCCCATGTTTAAGGGAATCTCCTGGGAAGGAAAAGAAAGAAAAAAAAGACACTGTCAAAACAAAGAAGTTCCATTAATAGAAAAATATTTTAAAATAGTAAAAATGGATCAGACTCAGAGGTTACTATTTTCTGTCTAGAAAATGAGCATGAGGGCTTTGTTCTTTTCTCTTATTTGGATTTGTATTCTTTTAAATAATATAAATTGGACTAGTGGGAGATTTTTTTTTCGCTTGGGTTTTATAGTTTGCATTGTACCTGAAGAATGGGGTGCTATTGAATATTACAGCCTGTTTTCCTTTCACCTCTACCAGTTCAACTGATGGTGTGATTACCTAAGTGGATCAGCAGGTAGAAGACTGGAAATTGGAAAAGTCATGCTCTGCTTTTGTTTCTGCCTCTTTCACTCCATCTCAATTTGTCTAAGATTCATTGATATCACACAAGGAACAATATACTATGTTTTGTTTGTTTAAACTTCACAACGAAACACAAATATACAAAGGGGAACAAATTATTCAAAGCATAACAAGTCAAGTTATTAAGAAAAAGTCACAAATTATATCAGATCACCATACAAGATATTTGTCAGTCAGGTTATAGCATAACTAGATGCAGATAAGGACTGCTATTTAAATAAAAGTAGAATAAACCATACACCAGACTAACATAAAACTGCTAAGTGTAAAAATACAAAGAGATAAGGTCAATGATACAAAACCCTCTAACTATTTCTGCCACTTTGATATTGCCCCCATTTTGAGAGAGATCGGATGACCTGTAGCACCTCCACACCTACTTCTTGTTTGCAGAGCTCCAAGAACTTTTCAGAAGTAGGAAAATTATAACCAGATTCTGTTTACAGATGGGGCAGTCAATGGGCAAAAAAATTAATGTTCCATGTAACAAGCCACCAGAACTCAGTATTAGACTTCATCCATCAGGCTACTAAAATTCTCACTTAAACTGGTCACAAAAGAAAAAAAAAATAAAAAAAAAAATCAGTGCATTACAGCATCAGAGAGACACTTGGTCCTTTTGCTTGCTCTTCCATGTTCTTTACCACACTTACACCGTAAGTGTATTTATCCACAGTAGTTTCACTTAGAACGAACATGAATTGAAAACCAGAAAGTGAGAAGGAGGCTGTAGTGAAGACGGGCAGACCAGAAGGGATCTCAAGGCTGCCGTATTGAGGAGCTTGGCAAACAAAGATGGAAAAATCCACTGTTCTGAGCAGTTGTCCAAGGAAGCTATTCTTACATGACCACATCATTCTCCATACTAACTTTAGAACGTGTTGCCCAACTTCGGCCGAATTTGACAGAGGATTGTTAGTCTCGGACAAGCAGGTTCTACAGCAAATGCCCAGAGACATAGTGCAGCCCCATGCTTCCCCTAAAAAAAATCACTTATTTATGTGCAACAGCCAAGATTCAGGGCTTTACAGAGCCTTTCTGAGCAGCCAAGAGAAGCAGTCAGCTTTAAAGAACATTGGCAGGTCAGTCTTCATAGGCACAGCTCTGGCTCTTACTCCTGTCCATAGGCAGGAGAAATGTGGAACTGTATGTGATAACATAAGGAAGCAAAGCTTCATTAGTTTCATTGCTCCAGAAACCACTTATGTGCAGAAAAGAAACCACAAAAGAGAAATAACAGACATTGTAGACTTTTTTATTGTTCACAGGAAAAGGGCAGGATGTCTGGTAGTAAACAACTGCTTTTGAAAGTATTTACTTAATTCATCCGAGCCTCTTAAAACCTTGGAAACTGGTATGACATTACGAAATGTCCCAAGAATAACTTCATGAAATCTAGAGTAGAAAATTGGCCAGCTATATAGAGAGAGCTCAATGTCTGCATAGGCATACCCACCTGCCACCCTTCATATTTCCATGTTGCCAGGAACCAGCAAGACTGCTGCTCATGCTGATATTTTTTCCATATCACATTTTTCCCCTCATTAAATGATGCTTATTTCACTTTAAGGGAAGGAAGTTGTGGGCAGCATCTGGTCTATTAAGTCTCCATTATTCTAAACATATATAGAAAAAAAGGTCTTTCATGAACTAGTATTTTGTTTTATTTTATATTAAAAATGGTGCTCCTGAGAATCCAGCTATCCTCTCACACCACTGCATCTATGAAATGCATCTTGATTTAAATCGATGGAGATTTGGAACAGACTAAAATTGAAAACGCACACAAAGTTCTCTAGGGCTGAAGGGGAGGTTGCATACCCTCCGAAAGAAGCAGAAATTAGGACATCAACTCAAAAAAGTCAAAGAAACAAAATCAAAATCAAGCAAACAAAACAACACGCAGAAAGATTCCCAGTAATTATTTCTTTATAATCTCAGTACTGATCATCTCAACTTCCGTCAGTTAGCAAACATGCAAAGTTTTAGTCTCCTAAGAAAAAGTTTCATTAAATCTCACTTTAAAATGTTTTTTAAAAAGAGGCAGCTCTGCAACACTAAAGCATTCTGACTCAAGTAATCAACTAAGTGATTACCTCTTTAGGTCCCTCCAGTTTTTGAAGTCACCAAGGGAGCCTTTCCATTACTTCACAGGAAGCTAGATTTAATTCTCATAGATGGGAGTTCAGGTAAAGGCTGGGCACTAAAATCCCCTAACATATACGGAAGATAAGATTTCATTGTGTGTGTTTGGTATAAACAGACTCCATAGAAACCACTTCAGGGACAGCAAATCATAACACTAAGTAAAGCTGGACACATGCAGAGAAAAACACTTCTTCATAAAAATTGACACTAGATCATTCATTTGGTTCTAGTTTGGCAAGTTCTGTCAGTGTGGTGGGTTTGAAAAATTATCCCCCCAAATAAAATTTACCAGACCAGCTCAGATGACTTGGAAGTAAGATAAAGATGTATTTTACAGCAAGCTAAATTTACAAGCATATGTACAAAATATATTTACATGTATCTACAATTATATACAATTTAGAAATAATACAGAAATCAAATCCTCCCCACTCTGGACAAACACAGCCCAGAAGGGGCCAATGCCACTTTCTTCTATCCCCCCAGATACAAAAGCAGCAAGGCCTCACCTGTTACCTGGTCAGTCAAGGTTAGTATTCAGTCATGCACAGAGGAACAGTGGAGAAGGTAAAAGGCAGAAAGTGAAGAGTGCAAAGTTGTTCATATATTCATTTTTATACCAATCAGCAAACCAATGAATGATATAGACTTTATAATTATTTTCCTTTTACAACCAATACCCTTCTCATTCATTCTATATTCAAAAGAATGTCCAGGAAGTTCCTCTCTCTTGTTTACAATTTCAAACCAAAATAGAGCATTAGTTCTTAAAAACATTATTGCTGGACTGTAGCAGTTTAAGTATACATCGAAACAGTACATTAGTTCATCACCCAATATTTCATTGCTTCAACATATGGATTTTGCCTTGGACATGATGCCTTAGAAGATAACAATGTTTTTGCAAATACTGAAATAGCTGGTATCAGAAAGCTGGCAGATGATTTGCACCTATTTGGAGATAAAGCTTCAAGCTGGGTCTCTCATCCTATGGTTCATGACTGTCCTAATGACTGCTCCAGGATTTACCTGGGTGGGCATAACCTGTTCTGTGAAAATAGATCATCTAAAATTACAGTAAACGTGTAAAAACTGACTGCAGAAAAAAAAGGAAGTCTGTCTGAAAATACCTTTGATCACAAAAAGCATCTTTTTTTTTTATGAAAAAGAAATACTGCCTACACACATCAAAGAGGTCTCACCAATAAAGCCCTTTCTAAATAACAGAGTAATAGATTTCTTGTGCCAAAAAGGGAAAACACATTCTTTCAAGTAGTCCAGGTCAATGGAATACAGATTTGGAAATATCTCAACTGCGTAGGAAGAACAAAATCTTTCTATCCCTTGTACATGCTTCAGTATGTTTAACTATGTTGAGCTAACCATGGAATGCAAACAATTTGTCAAGTATTCTCTGAGCCGTTTCTATTGGTTGCTTTTCTGTAAGAAGTTTATGCCTCTCTCTCCCAGTGTTCCAGCTTCACTATGAAAATAGGGTGTTCTGCACCTAGAAGATCCTCCTACTTCCATGCTTGTTGGGGGAGCTGACTAGGCACACCAAGAATACTACTCCACAAGAACTCCATCCTGAAGACCCTTTTAGGATTATTATTCTATCAGTTTGCAAACCAGGCTTTTCTTAATTGAAAGACTGAGGAGAGGGATTTGAACTGTGTGCTGAAGAATTGTTTTTCTATTAGCTGCTGAACAGCTACGGTCCTTACATGCATTACCTCTTGGATTATTATGTAGATCTGTCCCTAAAAGCAGAATCTCCACGACCAGATTTAGGTTAGTAACACAAGACAGCAAAGCACAAAGCCTAAGATGCAATTTCACCTTTAAAATGTTCCAGTTGACTTTATGGATTTCAGAATTTACTACTGGATTTTATTGCACAGCAACAAGGAGTACATGTAAAGGAAGAACCATTTCATTTCACAAAAGGATGTCTATATCCTTTGATACCATTTCTACATTGTTTTTGGTTTAGAAGAGTTCAGTGACAAGGCAGGTCACTGCATGGAGATAGATATGCATTGTGGCAGGTAGTTCTAATAATTCAGTACTGAGAAAACCAAAGACATGCACTTTCAAAGGCCTCTCTGCACTTAGGTTTGCATTTAAAACTTCACTTTTGTAGAAGCTACCTTAGCACATGCAGACACTCCATAAAATGTCTTGTAGTCAGTAAATCACCTTGGCTGTATGCCTTTGAGTACAAACAACTACATTAAAGGCCTGCAGAACAGAGAATGTATTCTTGCTCTCTGAGTATCAGTCTCATCTTTCCAGGGCTGATAAATAATTTTCACATATGTATACCACTTCACCTTCCAAGTAAGAGTACAGCTAAGGCTTTCCTTTGGTTACACAGATTTTGGGCAATGCAATGTTTATAGAAACAAGCATTTGAGAAGTTTTATTCCCAGTAATTAAGGGAATGGAACATCTCTCTTACAAGGAGAGACTGAGGGAGCTGGGGCTCTCTAGCTTAGAGAAGACTGAGAGGTGACCTCATCAATGTTTATAAACATGTAAAGGGTGAATGCCAGGAGGATGGAGCCAGGCTCTGCTCAGTGATGCCCAATGACAGGACAAGGGGCAATGGGACACTGGAACAGGCTGCTCAGGGGAGTTGTGGTGTCTCCCTTGCTGGAGATACTCAAAACCCACCTGGACACATTCCTGTGGGATCTGCTCTAGGTGATCCTGCTCTGGCAGAGGGGGTCGTCTGGCTGAGCTTTTGAGGTCCTTTCCAGCCCCTGACATTCTGTGATTCTATGAAAGAGGGGAAACTTTAAACCACACCTTATAGCTAGAGCAGAAGTAAAATTGGAACACTTAACTGCTTCTCTGCTTCCTGACATTTATTAGGCTTACTTTATAAAACCAGGCCAAAGAACAGGTAAAAGTGGTTGGACCCTTTGTTAGCAACAGATTTTCACAATGATTTTTTTCCCAGGAAATCCATTAACTGATTTTTTTTTTTTTTTTTTTTTAATGATCAACAGCTTGCAGATGCTACATAGGAGAAAATGAGTTCACAGATCACAAAGCAGAAAATTCAGAGACAAGACAGAAAAATGCAGATCTACACAGAAATACCCCACTGCTTGCTTACAGCTGCAACACCCATGGCCTCCCTACTCTCTTCATGAAGCATCAGACCACACACCCCCTGCCTTCAGACCTGACACACAAATGCAAGGTGTCACACAGGAGGAATTAGAAAAGCAGAAAGTGGGGTTTTTTTCCTTCTTTCGACAAAACAGCATGTGCATAAAGGGACTACAACCATTTTTCATGCAGAAAGCCCATGCTCCTGCTTCAAAGCACAGGGTATCTAATATTAAAATTCACTTCAACCCTTTCAAGATCTTTCCATTTCAGACAGGCAACCATTCTGGAAAACAGCAGAAAGACATACCAAAAGACGGTATTGTTGCAACCATTCCAAAATAATAACAGAAAACAAACATCCAGCTCTTGATCAAGACTACAGAACACTCAAGGACAGCTCCAGCTCTGTAATAATTCATTTGCTGCTTACTGTCAACTGCACCAAATTCTTGCTCCTGTTGAATTCCTGTGGCATAACTCCCAAATCACTGATCTTTACACAGATCTCTGGCCCCAGTTTAGTTTGGGGATGTTTGTTTAAAAAGCATTTAAACATTTCAAATGTGCCTATTATTATCCATCAGTAGGACATATTTACATTTCTCTTAAAAGTAACATCTGGTATTAATCACATAAAATAAGAATTTTTTTTTTATATATATCTCCATTCAGGAGCTAAATGGTTTTCCCTGGAAACACCAGCTTTATTGTGTTGTGGGGTTGAGAAGAAAGCCTTAACACATTAGCTTCTGAATTGAATTTAGACACTTTCTGAAATAAAATCTTGTCTCCCTTACTGAATTTAGCAATCGATCCAGATACTTTCTTGAGAGCTATTTTTCTTCTGCCCCAGACAGAGATAACAAGAGTCCTGAATCATCCATTCATTTCTTGATTTCTCACACATTTAAACTTTAATCTCATAACAGTTTAGCTCTGACGCCAAGGGGAAATGACCACACAAGTCTGATTGTTTGTCAAAGAAAAAAAACATCACTTTAACTTGAATGGCACTTTCTGAGACCAAAATCTTTCTTTAAAAGGCTTTAATAAAGGTCATAGATTTCATTTAGAAATAGAATTATGGTTTTTTAATGTAAGCTCTCAATTAAACAATGACAATATTTCCTCTAATAATGCAAGAACTAAAAAAAAATTCCTATCAGCCTGACCTCAGTGTACAAACTAACATCTGTCTTTTGATGATTCACACTTCAGTGTTATTTTAGGACCCTGACAGCAACCAAGGCAAAAGACCAGACTTTTGGACGAAGAGGGGGAAGCACTTCACTACACATGCACATTAGTTCCCTATCCAAATAAAGATGTTCAGCAACTCAAATAAATAATATTACCAGAAATGAGAGTGTAGAATTGGGAGAGGAATAGCATGCTATTCTGTGTGCCACTAACACATTATAGGATTAAGGGGGTCCTCAGTGTGCACACATTAGCTGCAGGGCATCACCAGCTGAAGCATGGATTCCAGCCCTTAGCTGTCTGGGAAGGACCTTTCAAATAACAAGAAGAATTGTATGCCTAAAAGTTTTCTTTCACCCTTAACATCTTGTGTCTGATATGCTGCTGTTCTGCACAGTTACACAGCATAAACAGAAGTTCACTAACTAGTTTCCCCTATGTGAGTAGAAGCTGTATCATGCTTAGGCTATGGTACATGCCCCAAGAAACCAGAAGGATTTTCATTTTTTACCCTGTTGCAAATAATACATATGCTTTGTACAACTTTTAAAAGCAGTCTTGGCGGACAGCTTACATTATTCTTTTAGTGCCACTGGCCCCATGGCTCTAAATCTTTATCTGCATCACTGCTCTCAAACATATTACTGACATTTAATACTTATGGGAGAAGGAAAAGCCACGACCTTTTCCATCAGGAAGTTGTTCATCACTGGATTTTATCCAAGAGGAATGTTAATGATGATACAGAAAAGTGGCTAGCCATTTTTCATAAATATAAAAGGCATGTCCTGTTTCCAGCTTACTGTGGGAAATACACTAAGAGGTGACATATTAACCTTGGTTTGTTTGTGTGAACCCTTATCTTCAAATATGGCCAAACAGCTCCAAAATTATTCTACCTGACCGCTGAGGGGCTGTTCCAATTCTTCCACTCAAGACAAAAGGAAGATTTAAACTGATTACATGGGGGATTGGACCAGACCCTTGTAGTACAATGTACACACAAACATATTGCACAGAGCAGCACTAAGAGAAACTGTTGGGAGGAGCACAAAATAACACTCTGTGCAGTCCCTCTGCCTTGCCCAGTATCTACAGCTTACCACAATTAGGAATGCCACAGGACACATCTCTGGCTATTCCCTTTAGCATCCCAACAGATACAGGCAATGGTCTCTGCCTGCCTCTCCGCAATTTTCCTGAGTATGTATAATATTTTGCTGGCTTTTTGGACCACTGCACATTGATAGCATGATTTCAGAAAACAGTAAATGAGTTTTAGCTGCCAGCTCCTGAGTCCAAGATCACACACAAATGTTCCTTCCTCAATGCATTACCTGCTCTGCTTGCACTGAAGCTTATCTGCTATAGTTCTACCCTTTGGAGAGTATCATAGACTCCTTCCTGTGTGTTCTAAGAGTCAATGAACTCAAGGCAGTGCTGTTAGAACACAGACATATTAAGAGATATCTGATAACTGAATAGTAAAAATGGATGAAAAAAAATTGAAGGGGCTGTGCTCGTTAAAGAATTATCATTTTATTCAGAGTCACAACTCACATTTGTAATTTAAGTAAAATACTGTCACTGTTTTCATGTAGCAAGTGACTAGGACTTGCAGTTAAGGAAATAAATTAGGTTTGTTCTGTCTAGAAGACTTATAAACCATAAAAATAAATTGCTACTTTCCTTCCATGAAATTTCAGGAGCAACATACATATCATTAACCTAGAGAGGGACAAGACAAGCCATCTATTACTATTATCATACTCTTTGGATAGTATTGGGATAACTACAGTTCCCTTTGAAGACTTCATGGAGATGTGTTAAAAAAATTGCTAGCATTGGCTCCTCAGCTGCTTACACAGTAAGTAGTACCTACAGGTAGCCTCACTGTTAGGTTCTGACTTGGCTACACTTCCACTATATGACTAAAGTTTGCTTGGGCAGCAGTTTACACACAGCACAACTACAACCGAGCAGGGTCAAATGCAGGTTCTATGATATAGCTCCCCAGAAGCAATAAATAAAGCATGAAGGACCTATGGTACATTAGATTTGGCAGCATTTTATAGCTCCATGTCTGCGGGACATGGTGTATGCAGCTGGAAAGGTAGAGCCATTCCACTAGTGAAAGAAGTCAGCTCTAGGAGGCTTTTCACTCCCAGAGGAAGGATTGCTCCCATCTGCTCTTAAGACAACAAGCCTGCTTTCTCACACCCACCACACTGAAGCACAGAGCACAGCCACAGAAGACACTCAGTATCAAGATTTTTTAAAAATAATTTAAAAAGAAAGGTACTTGGATCCATTTTGGAGATCTCTTGGTCTCTCTCCAGCATTTTCCTTTTGCTATCCAGCTGTGACGAATATGAAACTGCTGAGTCATTTGTAATAACAAATGGACCAAAATACTATCTCCTCCTTTACCATACTGAAAAGGAATTAATTTTGCTCAACTTCAAAGCAATCAGCAATTTTATGTGTGTTAAATGAAGTTAAGTCCTTATTTACTAACAGGGCTGTTTGCACAAATGAAGACAGATTACACAATAAAAATGTCCAGAGTTATATCCCTAAATAATGTCCAATTACTATTAGGCTTTGCTGTTTGGGATCTATTTTGCAGAATGTTGAATACTGTTGTATTTTAAATATATTTAAAATCTTTCTCATTCTGATGTCTCCCGTATTTCAGAATTTAATTATTTAGCAATTCAACAGATCAGACAAATCAGATTCTAGCAGAGCATGTACTAGAATAGACTCCAATCACTGGTACTTCACAGAATCATAGAAACATTCAGGTTGGAAAAGATCCTTAGTCTCATCAAGTCCAACTAACAACCCTACTCTACAAGGTTCACCCTAAACCATATCCCCAAGCACCACGTCCAAACAACTTTTAAACACATCCAGGGTTGGCGATTCAACCACCTCCCTGGGAAGCCCATTCCGATGCCTGACTTTCTTGCTGGGAAAAAGTTTTTCCTAATATCCAGTCTAAACCTACCCAGTCACAGTTTGAGGCCGTTCCCTCTTGTTCTATCACTAATTACCTCTGATGCTTTGCAATTAAAAGCAAACAGGTCCTTCCCAATTCCATTTGCCAACTTTTTTATTTGCAATTTTGATTAGATGAATATTTGTTTATGTAAATAGTTGTGGACAGGTTTCCTTAGAAGAGAATGTGTATAAACATGTGGAAAGTGTATATAACAAGATTTTTTTATGTGTGTGTATAAATATATTTACATACCATGCACCTAGACTTTCCATTACCAGCCTTTTGCAGCAGATTGTCACAAGGCACAATAATCTTTGTTGAAGTTTAGTCTGTCTGCATAGCATAAAGCCAGTTTATCACCCTTCTCAAATATACCAGATTATTTTATTACTAATGTAAATCATTTACTTTGTAAGTTGCTTTGCAAAACTCCTTTCCCTGTAAATGAAAATATGATTAGACACAGCACCATCCACTACCTTGGAGGTGAGAACAAATGTCTGAAGTGTGAAATAAATATAGCAGAACATGAATCTCACATTCCTAACAGCTGTTTGGCAGTACAATGGTGTATGTGACAGTAATGACAACATACTGTCCTCAGAGGTAATGAGACTTGTATCTAGACAAGCACAGAAAATGCGTCGTTCTTCCAGGGAGCCCCAGGACAGACATCTTGCTGCACAAGATGCATCAGTTTGGGTTACAGGGAACCAGGCATTCCTACAAGCAGCAGTGATTTCCTTACCTAGATGGGAAAGCAGTATTGTTTTGGTTTGTTTTTTTTTAAATCACTACCGGAGTGGCATTGTTAATAGCCAGAGGTGATGTAATAATATGTTATTCCTTACTGTTGTTAGGTACTGAAATATAGGTCTAAGGTCCTATGCTGGTCTCCTTTCAAGCAACAGCATTTTAATTCTACTTCAGTGAGTAAAATTTTATTTGATCATGTACAAGCTGCTGTCACTGCTGAACAAGGAAACACAGCCACACTGGGATGGGGACATCAGAGAAACCACCTACAGCTTCCAGTGGAGCATGAGAGAACGAGACATCCATATAAAGCCCACTGCCAGAGAGCCTGAGAGACACATCCAACACAGAAGGGGAGTAAGTATCAAGAAAGCTTTTGTCATAGTTTCTATAATCCTTCTCTGTTGAGGTCTTTCTGAAAACAACCCAGGTCACAAAAATTAAAAACACCCCATGAAAAAAAGTATTCACCCACAGAGGTAACTAAGCTCGTTTTGGAGGAACCAAGCTCTCCTCCAGGCAGACTTTGCATTTATCACTGTCGTGTGGGAACCAACACTTCAGAGCTGCCCACTCCATTGCACAAGAGAAATGCATCCCTACACAGAACAGAGGATGTGCTGCCTTGCTTGGGAACAAGCCACAAACAGATCACCTCTCAGTGTGCATTATCACTCTTCCTCAAGTATCACCTTTTGTGAGGACAGAAACAGTGTACAAGGTGACAGAGTGCAAAAGCTCACCGAAATGCATCTGGTTCACACTGTCTAACAAAATCATTGGGGTGCTATACACATCCTCAAGAGGAGATCAATTGATTATAGCACTGTATCATCACCTATTCATTCATTTAAAACACTAAATAACTTGAAGGATTTGGGTTACAAACAGAAAATGCTGTTTGTCCTGTATAACTTAAGGGAGAACATTTATCGGCTCACAAGGCATTACTTTCTGTTGCAGGCACAGCAACCAACCAACAAATGCACTGATGCACATTTATCATCAGCTAACATCCTGAATATCCTACAAAGTCAGTATTTGATTACACACAGAGTAGTCCCACAGCCCTCACTCATATCAGCCATCAGTTCAAAAATGGTATTATTCTAGAAGTAGAAATGTAATACACTCTTGAATAGTAACAGAACCTATGTGAAATATACAGAAAAAGGAACTGTTCCTTTCACTGGGAAACGCTAAATGCCAGGAAAAAACATGTAACTCTTATTTTTCTTAGGGCTGTGCTCTCCTCTTTTCCAAGAGCAGTTTTCAGGACACAGCATGATGGCCATTGACACCTTGTTGGTCTGATAGAAGTAAATTTGGGATACCATAAATCTAGAATGTATTCATTTCTGACCTAAAAAAATCAGGACAATTGAAAAGAACAATGCTTTGAAATTTTGGACATCCTATTTTTTAGCCAGGAAACCTCTCCTTCACTCTTCACTAGCAATTTGTCCAACAGGAGGAAAAAATAATCATCTGCCAGTCAGACGTTGTATTTCAGGGGGATTAAATAGAAAGGAACAAATATTAATGACAACAGAAGTGAGTACACTCCTCAGTACACACTCCTGAGGGTGTGTATGGAAAGAAGGACAGAGAATGATGAAAAGCTAATTGTTTTATGAGTTCTTGTAAACTTCCTTTTTTAAAGCAGACAATCTTACAGACAGTTTACCCAGCATAAAACCTGATTCACTTGGAGCCAAGTGCCATAGTTAACCATTTATAAAGCTAATATCTAGTAAAATTAGTATTTATCAGCACTACTTATACATGCATTAAATGCTATATTCATTTATATTTCAGGGCAATCATTCATCAGCCAGTGCAGCAAAATGCACATAGGCTAATCAAAATGACCAAAAAGATTTTTTTAGCACACAGGATGTGGCAAGATTTGGTCAGGCAGGCATTTGTTACTCTGGTAGAAACTCACATATATTGCAATTTTCTGAAGGTAGTTCCTGAAACCAAGCATAGACAAAGGAAATCAAGACTATTTCAGATTAGGATCTTCTCCATGTAGAACAGTAACCACCATACAATGCTTGCCTACAGACAGAACAATATTTCACCCTGCGAATACTATTATTAGGAAGCGGGTGAAAAAACAGCACCAAAGCATCACAAGAGAGAGTGACATTTAAAGAAATTCTTTTTAGTGTATATTTCTATGATTCCCAGATACAACAAAAGAAAATCTGTTTCTCTGACTAAAATTGGTCAAAAGGTCAAAGAAAAGAGAGGTTTCTTCTACGTTACACAGCTCTGAACATTGATCTGTAGTCATTTCAGTGTGAAGCTGAATGGCAAATTCTACCTTAAACTCCAAGAAATGTAAGGCTGTCCTGGTTAGCTCTAGCAAAACCAAGACTCATGATGGTCAGCCTTTGCTTTGCTTATTTTTAAACCAGACAAGTTAAAGGTCTGATGGCAGTCAGGTGCCCAGGATGAGGTTGCATTGCTGCCAACGGGGGAAGAGTATGATCGAGTGTGAAGACATATGTGCATGAGACAGGTTAGGATATACAAATAATGAACTAAATGAATCATCCAACATCAACTGCAACTGGAGAGCAGAAAGGAATCCAGAAAGAGGGAGGAAGCTTACATGAAGCACTGTAACTGTAAGGAACTCAGGTGCCCTAGAGTGAAGGCTTCACAGTTTACAATGCAACACACAAGTGTTTGCTAACAGAGTGTACTGAGCACACTGCATTAAAAGAAAAAAAAAAAATCCAATCTCCAAACAAGACAACAACAACCAAAAACTAAACAAACAACCCCACCAAAACCAACACACCAAACTAGTCTTTAATTTGCAGCAAAACTTTTAATCAAAAAATGGTAAACCATCAAATGATTCTTCACAGAAGATACAAAAAGGATAGGATTAAACAAATTCGTATTTGGGTATTACATATCCAAATTTAACACCCATGTATGGTAGGCTTACATATCAACACAAAATAACTTCCATAAATCAACAAGTTGCTCTCTGTGCAAGGGACTGCAGGACAACTGAATATTGAGCAACTCCATATGGAGCAAATTTCCAGAACACTGTAAAAGGTGTATCTTCCAGAAATTCATTCCATAAGTGAGAAGTACTTTTGCCTACCACTGATTTCGTCATTCCATCTGGACTCAGGCTCAGAAGATTTAGTCAGTGACATGCCACCTTCTACCAAATAATTTGGTTGCATAATGTATCTAAGTCCGTGTTCTGCATAGGAGATAACGAGTCACTGTAAAGAATAACACTCAGTCAATAAGGCTGAGCATTAGTTTGCCAAGGCTAAATGACAGAACACAGCAAATACTGTTTATGCATTTCTAAACTTGTGTCAAGCTCTCATTTATTAGTATTAATCCCCTTCAATTTGCTAGTACGTCTCAAAGTGGAGCCAGTCCCATCGGATCTCTTAGCTGGCCCTCACTCTTGCTGCTGCTACTACTGACCACACTCACACAACTCATGCTGTGGCTATGACCACTGCCTGCATTAACACAGTAAAAGAACAATGCAGCAGATGTTTTGACAACATATGAATGCTGTGAATAAGAGGAATTTGCTCCTATTATGCAATAAACAGCACAGTTCAACCAAATCGGTTTCCTTTACCCATTTTAATTAGCAATCTGAGAAATGTGCAGGAGGTCAGAAACAAGAAAGACACTGAAGAGTTTTCTTACCACTTGCAGCAAAATAAACAGATGTCACATTTGAGATTTTTTTTTTTGTATGCAAAACAAGGCATAGCAGGACTGCAACTCAACCTACCCCAAATGTATTTCTTCAAAGCATTAAGTAAACCAGATAGGCATTTGTTGATACCAAGCTAGGGTATGAAGTTCACTTTGCCCAAAACACCAATGATTGATGACAAGGCAACTTAGGACAACATTTCTTTAAACCCTCTGCAACACTTCAGATTCTACCCAAAGTAAGAATTATTCTGTTTATGCTTTCACTGCTACAGTAAGGTATAGGCTGGATATTAGGAGGAAGTTCTTCAGAGGGAGTGATTTGCCATTGGAATGGGCTGCCAGGGAGGCGGTGGAGTTGCTGTCCCTGGAGGTGTTCAAGAAATGGATGGGGCACTTAGTGCCATGGTCTAGTTGATTGAATAGGGCTGGGTGATAGGTTAGACTGGATCATCTTGGAGATCTCTTCTAATCTGCTTGATTCTGTGATTCTAAATTATATAGAAAACCATCCTAGTCTCTTCCTCTCCTGCATGATACTGTATCTGGCTCATTTAATTTCACAGTTATAACAGAAAGCGATGAGAAGTGCCAGACCACGTGCTTCATTTTGTTCACAGGCCATTTACACACATACTTTGGAAGAGAAGACCATATGGGCATCTGCTCTTCTGTTTGCAGCTTTTGATGAGCAACATTAAGTAAAAAGCTGCTCACTCAAAGTCAGCTACATGCCAGCAACAGAGGAAGAACCTGAAGGTGTTAAACAAGTGATATTTATCCTTATTAGTGTCACTGAAGGGCTCTTTTTACATTATTTAATCTAAGCTCCAATTTTGGGAGGAATAGTCAAAGCCAGTAACTCAGTCCCATATTGTTCTTCTAAAGACATTTACTGAATATAAACTATACACTAAGTAATGAAAAATAAGCTTTTAACTGATAAGCTTTAACTGGTAGTTCAACAGCATTGTTCTATTAACATTTAGTAGTTTTGAGGGGGGAAAAGAAAAAACACATAATTTCTCTAATAAAGGCTCCAAGGGTTAACGGTCAAGTCTTCTCTAGCCACTGTCAACAACTCTTCTTAGGAAAACAAACAAACAAAAAAACACCCCACACCAAACCAAACAAACCTTCAGATTTTACCTTAGAATACAAGAAAAACAACTGCACTTCACATTTTTCCATGGGTGCAATGAAGTGTTTAACAGCAAGACATTAATTTGAAGCTAGTTAGCTACTCTTCAATCAACACTACCTAACCCAGGAGGCAGCAAGGAGGTGAGGTGCTTAAGCAGGATATTAGGTATTCTATAGCTTGCTATCAGATGACTCAAACCCCTACAGTATACAAAAGAACCAAACATCTCCAAATAGCCAGGAGACTTACTCAAATCTGACATTAGAAACAAAACCTTTCCTCCTGAGAGAGTTTAATAAAGATCTGGACTTACCCATATCATTCATTTCACATGAACTAGGAATTTTGATGGTCTAGGTAAAGGAAAATAGGATTTTCTAATAATTTTGCATCCTCTAAGAATGACTAGAAAGAAAATGAAATGGACAACAAATAAAAATAAGGCTAAAACAAATATGATCCCACATACATATTCAGCTATTTGGATCTTACACAGTCCAAGTTTTGCAATGTATAAAAGGTATAAGAGAAAGCAGGTATTCTGAAAAAAAAAAAAATTCAAAATTCTCTAGCCACTCTCACACAAAGAATAATTAAGGATGACCTCTCATCTTCACAGGTGAGCCAAACCAAATTAGAAAATGAACTATCACCATACCTACTTCCTCACTAATAGAAAGGCACAAAACCAATACACAGGTCTCTGGTAGAAAACACATTTAACAAGTATATGGACATGTCCTACATCATCTCCTTCATATCTATCTTTATAGTTACAACATTATCTTTCATTTTATTTCTGCCTCTCTTGCTTTGTAATGTCTCTGACAATGTTAAACAATAGGGGTTTTTTACTTACCAGCTCAGCTAAGTACTTGTGAGCTCTGTAAGTAAAGGCTAATGACAGTGGATCTCTCTGCATAACTAACATTTCTCTTTGCAGGTTTAAAGGGCAGGAGCGATTTCTGGCTGCAGGTAACAAGGACGGTGAAATAGACTTAGCAGAGGCAAATGCATAGCAGTTAACCACGATCAGCATTTCTGGCAGCTGCTTTATCAGTGTTCTCACCAGATCGTAAGGTCATCTAGTTCCAACTTCAGCATCCAGACAGTCCATGCTGCAAGGTGCTCAATATTGGAGATGTACTCAGCCACGTTTATAACCTCTCAGTTTATTAATGAGCCAAAAGACTAAATTTCCACATAGGCAGAAAGAAACCTAGATAACTGGGTTCCTGCTTAAGCCTCCACCGCCAGTGTTCGGCACTTCTCACAGGTCAGGCAAGCAGGAGCTAATAGCAGTCACAGCGCCTCAATAACCCTAGGTAGGCTGTTGCTGTTTCAAAACTGTTCCATATATTCAAGTATTTTTACTCATTCAATATCCCAAATAATTACAATCACTGTGAATGCCTTGAAATCATTTTCCAATTCATAATGTCTTTCCAAGATCGATCTTGAAACTTAGGTTAGAGCAAGTGTGCAAAGGCTAACCAAATTAGCACAATAAACCCGACTTGAGGAAAGAAGTTATGCAGCTGAAGATCCAAACATCTGCTAGCCAGCTTGATGTAAAACGGATCCAATTCTATAATCTTGTATGCTTTAGAAAGCTCTTGTGTTCCTTTTTAACTGGCAACATTTATATTAACCTTGAATAACACCGCATACTCTCATCTCCCAGAAACAGACAGGGCTTCTAAAGATACCAAAAAACTGATTAGAATAACGAAATATACTTAAGCATCAGTTTCCACCCTTGTGGCCTCTCCGATAAGACAACTGGCGGAAGCGAGTTACACATCTCAAGCTGCAGGCATCAAAATTAATTATTTCACACCAAAGCGTGCCTCAAAAGGGACCACTGTAATTAGGATAATAAACATTAGTGCACATTGTGAATTTTATGAGGGTGTTTTTTTTAAGTTTATAAATCCCTTTTGCATATAATTGTTTCATTATTGTTATTTGAAATAAACCCACAAATCTGAAATTTAAAATTTTATTAAAATATACACAGTTAAACACAGAATGAAGCATACATAATCCTCCCCCAATTTCAGACTTTATGGACAATATCTATCATTTTAAGTCTTTAAGTATATTAATTGCATGGATTTTAAGTACCATTAACATTCATTCAATATTGTTATTCCAGAAAGCTTCCAGCTAGGATTAGGACCTTTTGGAAACAAAATTTAATTTGCAGGGAAGATAATCATAACATTTTAATCTATCTCAATATATTAAAAATGAAAGGGGGGAAAAAAAAAAATCAGCTAATATTGTTTTTAAACACTGGAGACTTGACCCACGGCTAACAGAAATTAAAATTAATTCCTCCACTGATGGCAGACTGTAGACCAGGCTGTAAGCGAAGTGGGGTCCCAATTGGGCTAGCTCAGTACATAACTCACATCTACTGCTGCATGGGAGGTGTGAGCTAATTCACCTTTTCATACTCTCATCACCTCATGTGAAGACCCTAAGAAAGGGAACAGATGCTGAGGTGGAAGCAGACAGTGCACTGATTACTTGTTTTAGGATTAGCATTACAGTGTAATGTATAACATTTAACCTCCTTCCTTACAAAACACCCTCTGGCTCCTGAACCTTTCGATCAGCTTCTAGCACACCACACAATGATAGAAAAGAAAGATTTTGCCTTAAGCCAACAGAAATTTTATAATCATTTGACTTTGTAGGAACAGCATAGATTCATCTTGCTCCTCCTGTTTTTGAGTGTGGTAGTTGTTTGCTTTCAAAAGCGCTGCAAGGCAACATTAGGTCGCTGGTACCAGATACTGTATTTATAATTACATCTCAAAGTCCATTTACAAAACAATTTGTTAACATATAAAAATGGTTGCTGCTAAGAGGAAATTTTTTGAAGGGCCATTCTGCATATAGTCAGTATGAAATTCATGGCACTTGCTCTGAAATTTCAGTTTGTAATCCCAGGTTCTAAGCAATTTTTCCCTCCCCTATTCAGCAAAGTTTTTCTCCCTAACTGTCTCTAAAATTTTGGTTGCCACAACATGTGCAATTTCCTCCTTCAGATTATTTCATAGTAGCACTGTTAGTTTTAAAAGATAGCATCTTCCACTCAGAACTTGCTAAGGTTCATATGTGAACAAAGAGATTTTTTTTTTTCCCCTACTGTCAGATGTGTTGTAAAGCCCAATTAAGGTATTGGAGTGCTTCAAAGATATTAGAGACAGGCAAAGTAAGAGTAGGAAGAGAGTTGTTATCACTGCCTGTGAATTTCTTGAGGAAGGAGGGGCAGGGGGAGAGGAGGGCAGAGATGAGTCTTCCACCAATTTCTTTCCACTATTCCCTTTTAATAAGAATGTTATACAGCATAAAACTTGACAAAACCAAGAACCTGTATTCACTGAAAGATCCCCTTTAGAGAGAGGATGAACATGCTGTAAGTGCTGCCTGAAAGAAGAAAGGAAAATTCCACTGAGGATTTAAGCTGCCACTTGCCATTGCTGAAGTAATGGCTGATAACACAGACCACACTAACTAATCACACTGTTAACATCTCTTTCCACATTAATTTACACAATGTCTACCTGTGAGCCATCACTGTATCTTAGTTGTTTATGTGCCCTTCAGGACACAAGGATTTACCTTATCCAAAGCCAAAGGAAACCTTTTTATTAACGTCAGTGGTCATTAGATAAAAGCTCTGAGCCCCAAAGCCAAAATACGGACCTTGGCTGTTTTGAGTTAGCAGCTACCAAATCCTCACCTACAAAATTAAAAAGGGAAACCTCACAAAGGTAAAGTTTCAGGACTAGGATAATGCTCGTGTTATCTAGAGCTGCATAGCCAACCTCAAATCATTTATGTGAAGCAGAAGCAGAGCATTTTAATTAACAGAATTCTTAAACTGTTCTTTTTTAAGTAAAAACCCCCAACAGTCTGTTGACCTGCAGAACGAACCCCCAAACTCATGCAGAGTTATGAAGTAGGTATATTTTATTACAACGCTGGGTGCAGGCAGGATCATTTCATCAATCCTGCATACCCCATGCTGGCACAAGCCACAATTCATGTTACAAGAGCATACATATTCATAATAAGAAATAGGGTTATAACAATTATTTCTTGGAGTTCATTAACGTCGGTATTTTCCCATTCTCCGCCCTGGTGGTCTTGAATGGTTATCTGACATGAGCATCAACACAGTCTTCCTCACAGGGTTTTTTCATTTTTGATCAGCAGGCCCCTCCTTATTGCTAATGTCAGGATATCTCTGCTTCTCCTATATCTCCGTCCTGCTTTCCTTAGCCACTGCAGGCCTGGGCCCTTACAAGATCACATATCACAGATTCCAACTAATAGCTTGTTATGGTTTCGGAGTTATGCAACCCTAACCTACCCCCACCAAATGAAATCACCCAGACTGGACTCAGCCAGATGTAAATACAGCTTCATTCCTTAACTTCCAAGCTTCATTTACAAGCACAATTTACAAGCATATATAGATACACAATATACTGTTATATAGTTAAACGTAGCACAGAAACACAAAAATCCCTCAAAAACAATCAGATTGCCAGGAGGCTCCCAACTCAAACCTTTCTACCCCTTCCCCCCTTTTTCCCTCCCTTCAGAAATAACCAGATCAATCCCTGTATATCTCACATGATAAATCTGGAGACATCTGAAGTGAGATGTCAAAAAGACGACAAGGAGGGTAGGGGAGATAAAGGGTTAGGTCGGATTAGAGTTAAGGCAGAAAGCAACCACAGACCACCAGAGTGGAGGAGCAGAACAACTACTGAGAACTAACTAAGAAGTGAGAGAGAAGTGAGTGTCTTGGCTATATTTTGACTAGTGGCATTTCTCAGCAGAAGAATGAGTGATACAGGTTACTGTTATGTTGTTTTTAATTTCTTCTCACAGCTAAGGATTTAATTTCTCTCAATATTCCAGTTAGCCTCAAAGCAGCACATAGCTGCAGATTATCAACTGACTACTATAAACAAACATTTCTACCAAGTTTGGTATTTTATGGTTTGCTACAGACATCCTCAAAATGTGCATCTGGTCTGTAAGGCCCTTGACCAGCACTTCTTGATTTTTCTTTTATCATTGTGAAGATCTTTAAAAGACAAACTTCATTCATGAAGGGAAACACAGAGAAGAGCAACAAATCACTGATGATTATATCACTCGTCAATTTGACAGAGTACAAACAAGATTAACTTTACTGTGCAACTTCTAGTCAGAAAAACAAGTGTTTAGATTTGTCCGGAATGAAAGGAAGGGACTGGCCAGTACTGTCTGGCTTACAGCAAGCTTAACATCATAAATGCTTTGGATAAATATCTGCTGACCAAAATCTGACTCGTTCAGGACTTCACAGTCATCATTATAGAGTAGCCTTGCTTAGACATGAAGTTTAATGTATTGACTTTGGTTACTTTAGAATGTTTGTAGCTTACATAAGGAATCCAGACATAGTGAAGACCAGCTGAATATTGCAGTGCCTGTGTTCACTGAATACAGATGATCACCATTATTACAAAGAGAAAAGTATGCTCTAAAACAGGTGAGAGGCTTAAAAACAGAAGGCAGCAACTTCTGGACCCATCAGAAGTGTTGAAAGATTTTAGGTAGGACAGCAGCTTTAGAAATAGTGACACTAGCAGCAATGCTTCTGTTTGATTCCAAGCAGGTGATAAGCAACCTCAGCACACAGAGAATACGTTAATTATTACTTCACACTGATACCATACTAACAACATTTAGGAATATGTAATCCTCAGAGCATATCTATTGTGTAAGCTAAGAATCATTACCTAGATTGCAACTATAGGCTTGAGAAAGAAGAGTAAATTGCTTAAGGCTGACTCCACCATCAGTCTGTCTCATCAACCACATCAGGCAGCCTAGAGAGCATGTGCAAAGATAAAAGCTCAGCTAAAGGTCGTGGGGAGGAAGAGGATGGATGCCCGCAAATGACCACCAGAAGGCCCCCACGGTATACAGTGAGCATGTCTGTATGAGATTTACATATGTAACAAATTCTATGAACTACTATGAATATGCTAATCACTACTTAGAAAAAAATATTATTATGTATCAGATGTAAGCAGATGTTCTCTGAATTTTACTGTCTTTGGTACACTTAGGTGGAGTGATCCCTTACAAGTCTGACAGTGAAATAAAGAAATGCCTCCTTCCTAATATTCCATTGGGAGTTTTCTTGCTGTATTTGATAACAATACAGATCCTAAATTAAAATGGAGAGCACAACCCCCACATACTATAAACAAGCCTTTCTGAAGTTAGATTCAGGTAACATTTATTCCAGCTGCTTACATTCTGAATTTTTTGGATAAATTACTTATTTCCTCCAATCTAGAATTGGTGTTTTACACACTCACCTCTTAGCAAGTACTGTTTCTCTAAGTCATCTCTTCTCTCTATCACCCAAGCTATGCAGCTGTAGTGCCACATCATCCATTTAGAGTTCAGCCCATTCAAGCCCCTCCTGCACTGGGGAATTTAATCCTGAAAAGGTCCTTCCACTTTTCTGCAGCTGGCAAGGGTTACTGCCTTTATTGAATCCCAGCTATGACTGATTTCCCCTTACTTTCACTGTCAGAGAAGGGCTTCAACAAGTTCCTCTCTTGTTTTCTTTCACATCTATTTTCTCCTAAAGCAAGGCACTTGGATGTATCTTGGTGAGCTTATTGCAGTTTAGCCCCTTCCCCCATCTTTCCACAGCTACATCAACTCTTTCCTTTGGTCCTGTCCTCTCCATTCCTTCTTTCACCAAATAGCATGAACCAGTTTGCTCAGCGACTTTTAAGCATTCAGAACTGTTTTATCTCTTCTTTTTTTTTTTTTTTTTTTTTTTT
>WBNM01021020.1:36870-73515 GCA_013399055.1 Ramphastos sulfuratus
TTTTTTTTTTTTTTTTTAAGTAGTTAAAATAGTTATCTGATGCAGTAATTCTACCAGCTGGGACTCTTCCTGTGCCATGACAGGGCTCATCATATGATTCTATGACTACTAATGACAGAACCTAAGCATTCAGCTCCCCAAGATGAAAGTTTCAGTAGTCACAGGACCACAGGATCTCAGGGGTTAGAAGGGACCCAAAGATATCATTAATTCCAACTCCCCTTCCAGAGCAGGACCATACAATCTAGCTCAGGTCACAGTGGAATGCATCCAGACAGGCCTTGAAAGTCTCCAGAGCAGGAGTTCCTCTTTGTCCAGCTCTCCAGTCTGTCCAGGTCTCGCTGGATGGCTGCACAGCCTTCAGCTGTATAGGCCAAGCCTCCCAGTTTGGTGTCAGCAGCAAACTTGTTGAGCAGACAGTGTCCTCTCAATGTCAGTCCACAGCACTGGACCCAGCACTGATCCCTGGGAGACTCCACTAGTTACAGCTCTCCAGCTGGACCTGGCACCATTCATTACCACTCTTTGGAAGTGTGGGATAGAAGAACAGACAGTGAGTTGGATTAGGAACTGGTTACAAGACAGAGTTCAGAGTTTGCTCACTAGGATGTCATGGGAGATGTCAGAGAAGTAATATCCACAACTCTTAGAAACTGTTAGCTTTTGTCTACCTACACAGTCATGGGGTTGGAATAATGAATCTGGCCTCTCCAGGTGCACTGACTTCCTCTAGGTATTATCTTCCAAACCCTTCCTGTAACCTTTTATACATTTCAAATGTTTTTGTTCCCTAGTTGCCATCTCTGTGTCCTCTCATTGTGTTTGAGCAGAACTGGTTTATTTCTCAGGATTTGTAGGTTTTTCACCTTGTGAAAAGCTGTCATGCACACTGCCTTGTGGATGTGGTAGTTGAGCTATCTCAGTTCTTTGTTCACGCTCCATTGGCTTAACCTGTAGCTCTAGCATGTCTCCCTAATCCAAAGAGTTGCCAGCAAACTGCTAAACTGAGGCACATTTGAAAAACAATACTGCAGTAACCTCTCATGTTCTTTATAATGTAGCACGTAAAATGGCCAAAGCCAAAAATTAATTTTGGTGAACCCCAGGCATCTCGGAGACAGCTTAGAACAGCATGAAACACATCAGGCAGTGGTTCACACCTTTATTCCTTAGAATCATACCATAAGAAAAAGGAAGACAGTAGTCGTATAATCTTTGCATTTAAAGACTTGGAAATTACACACTGATAGAATCTGTGTCTGAACAAGCAGGTTTTTTTTTTTCCTAGAAATGTTTCGGTTTTCTGATGAGTTCTTTTTCCACATATATATTGACCAATTCCACCACTTTTTTAATAAAATAACATTTTAAACAAAATCCTGTTGCTATTTGTTTCTGCCAAATTTTGTTCTACTAAATTGGGTTTTCTCTGCAGCAGCATTTCAATTCTGATTTATGAGTTTCACTAGTAAGGCCACTTAAATCTCATATCGCTTTTCACTTAACCAAAAACAGAATTAAGACCTTCCCTCAAAGCAAATTGGTTTCCCTTAAGGCATATTTTAGGTGATACAGGAATGTTAAATCAAAACAAAACATTCCCCAAGAAAAACATACTAAACCCCAAAAACAACAACAAAACCAACCAAACATAAAACTAAACCAAAAAAAAAAAAAAAAAATCAGGTGACAGAGCAGAAAGCATTCCCCATGGTTGAAATGTATTTGCAAGCACCAGCTGTTTTAATAGAAGTCTTCCAAGAAACTCTCAAAATGAACCATGGAGATCCTGGGGATAAGAGATTGTAAGCATTTGTGAGATTTCAGTAAAGTAACATAGAAGAATGGCCAAGAAGGGAAAAGATAATAGCGATTTCTGATTTACAGAGCCTTTCCTGATGAGGAAATCAGGACTGTCTGAAGCATCTATTCTATGACAGGCTGAGAGAGTTGGGTTGTTCAGCCTGAAGAAGAGATGGCTGCAGGGAGATCTCATTGTGGCCTTTCAGTACTTAGAAGACACAGAGACAATCTTTTTATCACAGCCTCTTGTAATAGGACAAAGGGTGATGGTTGTAAACCAGAAGAGGGGAATTTAGTCTAGATACAAGGAGGATGGTAAAATACTGGAACAGGTTCACCAGAGTGTGATAGAAGCCCTATCCCTGGAAACATTCAAGGTCAGGTTGGATAGGGCTCTGAGCAACCTGATCTAGTTAAAGATGCTCACTGTAGGGAGTTGAGGGGTGGGGGGTGTTGAACTAGATAAACTTCAAAAGGTCCCCTCCAGTCTAAAGCATTCTATGAAAACCAAGAGCCTTTTTAAATTGAGAATGCATGGAAACAGGCAAAATATCTGCTTGTGAATTGATGTTCTTCCTTCTCTTTCATTTCCTGATTATTGCAAGCTTTCCTACAATGGTAATGCTCTTTTTAAATAGCTCTTAAAAAGAGATAAACAAACCTTATTCTTTTACTTTCCTCAGAGCATGTAAGCTGGACAAAACAATGTGCAGAGGCAGACAAATCCTGTAAATGAAGAAAAGGTTGGGGTACTAAGGAAGCAAAATCAGCAGGAAGAAAAAGCAGACAAAGTTAACAGAAGAGGAGAGAAAAATGCAACAAAAGAGATTGGATGTGACCACTGCTAAAAGGTGGAATTCCCTTCACAAAAGAGAGTAATAAGCTGGTTGCAGAAAGCCTCCTATCAAGATGCCTATGAATGAAACTTTACAGACACTACAGAGAAGTCCTGATTCGCTTCAGAGCAGCCCATCCAAGACCAACACTGCCCTAACATCCAGAGATTGACCTCTATGAGACTCCATCTTAAGTTCCCTACCACAAGCACTGTTTCATCCTTGCTTCAGATATAGCATAAAGAACACAAGAGCAATGTGACAAGTTTGTCTGAAAAATCTTTCCTTGGGTGCTATTGGTAGTGTTGTACAAAGCTGACTCACACCCTAAACTGCAACACAACTGGCACAGCCTGGTCCAAGACTTTTCATAGTTTGAAACCCACTGTACACACATACTATTTGTTGGGAGCAGGAAGAGTTTTTGCCTCACCTCGATGACCTTCATGAATTCTGGATTCTTGTTAAGACTCAAAGTTTGCAGTGAAAATGAGACCTGTCAGATGCATCAGAAAGCTGTCTTGCCAGCTTCTCCAACTGCAATTCTGGAGAGATAACCACAGCTGTAACTTCCAGGTAAGTAAAACCCTATCTTCCTAGCACCAGGTTCTTTCACTTCACTTCAAATTAGAACTACCTTTCCCCAGACCTATAGAAATAGGAAGAGTAGAAAACAAAATACAGTTCTGTGGGAAAAACAATGGCACTGTTTGGCTTTAAAAGACCCCAACAAACAAAACAAAGCATACTCTGTAGATTTCACGTTGCTCAGATACAAGACAGCTTACCAAGAACGTTGCTGCTTCTGTGAATTGATAAAGAATTATTACATCACAGAGCTACACTTTCCTGTATGGATTTGCTCTCTTTTTTTCCTTTTAATGTAGTTACACCAGAACAGACATTGTTTCCAGTCGGCTTGCTCTATTGTTCAAGTAAATCTCTCATGGTTATAATCCTGTGCTCAAAGCTAAAGACTCAAACACTACAAAAGAAAGAATAGTTCCTGAAAAACATGCAGAATCATCATACCTATAAATAGCTTATTGAAATATGAACAAAGAAATGTACTTGTCACTTAGAGGTTGAGGCCATCACATCAATTCACTAAGGTTTGTAAGTGTTTATGTTTTAGACTTCCATATCAAACAGAGGTAGTAAGCACATTTTACACCAATTGCTCAAAAGCCCTCTACGTTGCTTCAGTGGTACAACACTGTTCCAGCTGAGCTGTGTCAGCTTTTCCTTCAGAAAACATACAAATCCTTGCAGACTGGTCAGGAAAATGGATTGTGGGATGAATATAAACTAGAAATGGCAGAAGCACATTCTGTTTCCCAGAGTCTTCTAAAAATTGACTTCAATGACTAAACATGTTCATAAATACAGCCTCACTCCCCAATTACCTATAGAGGAAGCACATTTCTAAAAGGATTTATATGTCTTTGTACTAGTTTTTGATGTTAGCAACATTTCAACATGTTGACACCACTCATTAGATGATTTCAACATCTAACGATTGCTGACTGCGTAACAGAGTGATCCTAACCTTATGTATGTCTCAGAGAAGAAAATTAAGAACATCAGTCATTATGACCAGAATTGGCCTCCTAAGTCTAGTAGTCCAAGCTCTGCTATAAAGGGTGACCACATCAAAACCACAAATCTGTACTTTGCAGAAAAAAAACAAAAAAACATGAATGACAATTATAACAGACAGCATTGTTTTCTTACATATGCTTATGTGAGTATACAGAGAATATAGGTAATCAGATCTACATTTGTATGCTTGTAGGTACACTTAAAAGACTTGATGGAACTGTCATTCGCCTTCTGCAATTTATATCTTCTCCAGATCACAATGTTCTAAATGCTGCTACTCTTTGGGGTTAAAAACTTAACAATATAAACCTATTCAATAAAAGCACTTTCAAGGGAAAAAAAAAATAGCCTGATAACTACACTGTGATCCTCTGGTGGTTTGTTTTTCTCATCCTCATATTTACATAGTTTAGCGTTAATAAGCCAGCCCACTGCAATAAACCAAACGTCACAGTAAACAAGCTAAAGTCATCTAAATTATGAACAAACTAACGTGTCCTTACTGGTCATTAAGGTTGCCTAGGAACTAGTTTTACTTTTTTGAAAAAACAGTCAATGTCTGGATAAACAACCCAGCCCCCAACACGTGCTGTTAGAACAGATCCTGTCTGAAAGCTCTGCAACTAGCCTGTCAAAGGCACACCCTGGCCTGGCCAGGCTAGGCTAAGAGCACGGAGATGATGACTTACAAACTGGGGTGATCGTGTGTTCTGGTCAAGATTTAAATAAAGCAAGCAGCCACCTTAATTGGACTTTTAAATTGTGTGTTATCATATATAGATAGCTCCTGATTCTTTGAACCATTAATAACCAAAATTAGCACAAATAACCAGGTCTTCTAGAAATTCATTAACCGCGAAAGAAAATGGCCCCAAGGGTGTAGTTACCCACACTGATTAGCCTCGCCCCCCCACTCTCTGCCCCAGTAGTGCTCCACCATGATTTTTATGCAGTGCCACAGTGTTTTCCTGGGCCCTTCACCCTGTGTGACATGTAGTGGTGGAGCAGAGGGAAGCACAGCAGAAGAGTCTTTGTTCCCAGTCACAGCCCTAGAATACAAAGCTCTTGCAGGTAAGAGAGGGGAGTTCCTGCTACATGCACAGGTACAGGAGCTGGAGACTCCTGCAACAGTCTGTCACTCAGGTGCTCTTCCAGCTCCGCAATGGAGGCACCTCAAAATGCATACTGAATGTATAAATCTGCAAATCTCTGGTGGATTTTACGCTTTGAAATTCAGAACAAACTCAAAGTTCTGCCTGTAATGCAAACACTCCAAACTGGTTCTAGAGCATTGCAATCAAGATTCACAGTTTTTGGAAAAATAAATTTGTAAGCACCAATACAACACACTGAAAAGCTGACTTTCATATTGCAAAGGATGATACCACAAAGATCACAGTTAAGCTATTGATGGGAGTCATGAAAGTATAAAACACATTAAAATATGTTACTTATACAAGGTGATTATTCAAAGCTCACATTTTTATGCTACAATCACATATTATTTAAACAAAACAAATATTTCACATGCACTGAAGCATTAAAAGAGAAATTCTCATTAGCAATCTTTGTGCAACGACAGAATCATTCTGATCGGGTAAGTTGCTCCAATGGAGCAATGATGTGTTTTCAAAGGTAAAAATATCCTTTGATTTTCATACTGTCCTAAATAATGTGTATTTCACAGAATCACAGAGCGTTAGGGGTTGGAAGCGTCCTTGAAAGATCATCCAGTCCAACACCCCCTGCCAGAGCAAGATCACCTAGAGTAGGTCACATAAGAACACATCCAGGGGCGTTTTGAAGTCTCCAGTGGAGGAGACTCCACAACCTCTCTGGCCATCCCGTTCCAGTCACCCCCACAGTGAAAAGATTTTTTTCTGATGTTCACATGGAATCTCCTCTGCTCTATTTTGCACCCATTGCCCCTCGACCTATCATTGGACATCACTGGGCAGAGCCCAGCTATGTCCTTCTGACGCTCACCCTGCATATCTTTATAAATATGAATGAGGCCACCCCTCAGTCTCCTCTTCCCCAAGCTTAAGAGCCCCAGCTCCCTAAGCTTTTCCTCTCAAGGGAGATGTACCACTCCCTTAATCATCTTTGCAGCTCTGCACAGGACTCTTTCAAGCAGTTCCCTGAGGTCCTTCTTGAACTGAGGGGCCCGGAACTGGACACAATATTCCAGATGTTGCCTCACCAGCGCAGAGTGAACAAGGAGAAGAACCTCTCTCAACCTACTAACCACAGCCTTTCTAATATACCCCAGGATGTCATCAGCCTTCCTGGCCACAAGGACACATTGCTGGCTCTCAGTCATCCTTCTATCCACCAGGACCCCAAAGTCCCTCTCCTCTGTGCTGCTCTCCAACAGGTCAGTCCCCAACGTATACTGGTTTACCACAACACGTGTATGATTTTATACTATCACCTTTCAAATCAGTTATTCCAGGCCAGTCTTTTCCAAAATTTTCCCTTTGCAAGAAAGGCCAACTGTTTGCTCCAGTTCAGGACAAACACATTTCAATATGTGGAGAACTGCAAAATGGTAGCTCCCATTTTCTAGTCACTTACCCACGTTCACAGTGGGTATTCCTTGCCTCCATTTTTGCTCTGCCAGGACATACTGAGCCCTTAGACCCGTATAAGTAGTGACATGAGGCAATAAAAAGTAAAAAAATCTTTCATTCTGTAGCTCATACACACCTTTCCAGTAGCATACTGGGTACTTCGATTAGATTTTGATTGAAGTGAAACAGATTTGCAAAGGGTTACCTCTACAGTAGATAAGACACACTCCATACTTGGAAAGCTGCATCTATTTTTAACATGATCAATTGAGGAGTGTTGGAATCTAACTACTTCTTATCTTTCTTTATAAAATGTTTGCTCTTATTTATACTAACTTTACTATAAAGTGCTGGTTCTCAGACCATAGTGATTTGCAGACAGCATTGCTTTGTGACTGAGACAGCAGCAGGGGTGAATTTTCACTCTGCCAGTAGCTTCCTGAGAATCTCCAGCAAGTTACTGAGTGATTAAGTGGCCTAATCACCCTGTCAGATGACGATAATAGTACTTCTGCCCTATCTGGTTTTGTCCCACAGGAACAGTGCAGGGTTAGGTTGATGACCAATATGTGCCTGGCACAACTGAGCGCTCAGACACAACTCTTCTCATTCTTAACTGTATTAGTGAGGAAGGGGAAAAAATCATGGGTTTATGTAGAGAACCAAAGAAGCTGCTTAATTCTTCTGTGTTAAATACTCTGCTGTTGCTTACATTTCTTTTTCAGAAACAGCAAACTCCTCTTCTAATTAGGTATCAGTATTTTCTCCAAGCAATCTACATGGAGAAAATCCATCTTTTTCTGCTTCTATTTAGCTCAAAGAACGTGGTAAATAATGTTGTGAGTTTTATAGCTGCACAACTTGGCAAATTTACAGAATTCCAGAATCTAAGTCTTTCCACAGTTATGTTGGAGAAGAGAGTTTCTCAAATAGTAATATCACTGATAACACTGCACACTCTCCAGTAAATGTTAACCACAATGATTAAGGCTCAAAAAGAAGAGGCAGACAGCTCAAACACCAATTTTTGTTTTTCCTCATCTTCCAAAGGATAAATGTGGTTTTATGAATTCAGACTGAATTTAAATTTACCACAATTGAAAATCGTGGTTGCTGTTGTGCAAAAAGATGTTTTTTAAAATCACTAATTACACATTAGTCCAAACTCATTTTTCGGAGACAATTAAGCAAAGCAAACAACATCTTGCTTTACCATAACCACAGCCTTTTCCAGAAACTAATAATTTTACGATCAGTTAAAAATTAAATGAGATAGTTCTTACGACCTGTAAGAGCTTTAAATCATTAACATGTCAACAGAAGGTGCCCAAACCATCCTGTTCTGCTGCACATTAAAAGGACCACATATGCAGCAGTCACAAATTTTACAACTTAGGAGCTCTGTGTCTCAATATTTAATATGCTTCTTTCAAGTTTTAACTCCATTCTACCCTGAACATAATTTTTATGTAAAGTTTGCTTTAGAAGAGATGGATTTGCTCTAAGGGGTGCAATGTGTTCCCCTACTAACTGTGCTCAATTCAGTTCACATGTAGCATCACATACTGAAAATAAATCACAAAGCTTTTCCAAACGTACTTCACCACCATAATCGCAGCTTCCAACTCTTCGGAATTTGAACTTAATTATTTTTATAGCAATGCTTTCTTTGCTAAAATCCTGTCTTTATTTCACCTGTAACATAAATGATGCCACTAGCCTGGCACTGTGTGGAGGTCAGAGCTGAATCTAGAAAAAACACAACAGCCAACGAGAGAAACAGGAGCCAAGCTTCAAAGATTTTTGGATCACGATCACATTTAGTGTTCACTGCCTTGTGCTCAACTTCATTAAAAATATTCTTCTGACTGACGTGATCTATGTAACATTTTATTTAATAATGTATCATTTTTAAAAAATGCATTTATAATACAATATTTTCCTGCCAGTTCCCAGAAAGAACTCTGCCACAATCATGTAGAATGGGTGAACATCCCCAGACCAGATTTAAATGGCAAAACCAAGTCAAATTATGAGAGCCTGTGATGAAACACTATTAAAAATAAAGCCTACAAGTCTGAGACAAAAGGGCTGGTTTCCAAGAGCACAGCAGTATGTTCAACAAATGAAAGACCTCCAAACATGCCTCCACACAAAAGACTTCCTTTCACTCCAGCTTGACAGTTAGAATCACTGAAAAGACAGCTCTTCTTGTATCTCCGTGCCCCAGTCAGGTGAAAGGCATCATGAGCAGAGTAAAAAGTTCCTTATGAAGGGTAAGCTTCATTCATTTAAACAAACACCAGATTTTTGACATGAACAAGACAGACAAATGAAGACAGTAAAGGAAGAGTACACAGGAAGGAGACACAGTACCTTCAGTACTGTCTGCGCTTACATTAAAAATCAGTGCAGCACACCAGGGTCTACTTTACATGCAGTTTGGATGCAGGTATCTTGCCCACACAGGAAGACAGGAATGTGCTTTTTGAAACTGCTGCAGGTCCTGCAGCTGTTCCTATGA
This sequence comes from Ramphastos sulfuratus, assembly GCA_013399055.1. Classification (NCBI taxonomy): domain Eukaryota; kingdom Metazoa; phylum Chordata; class Aves; order Piciformes; family Ramphastidae; genus Ramphastos; species Ramphastos sulfuratus. Next base: position 46,209 of record WBNM01021020.1, read on the forward strand.
CTACGAAGATGGTGTAGAGCACAAGCAGCAAATCCAGCCTCCATGCGTTTTCTCTCCACATCCTACACACCTGGCCTGTGCCTGCACTTGAACATGAGAGTCCTGCTCCATGGACTAAGAAGGCAGCCATGGAAATGAGGTGTGTATCAAGGGTCTATTGAATAATACCCTATTTCAACACTGCCATCTGTAATTTTTCAAGCAAAGGGTTCATAACATCAGGTTCATTAAGAAAGTCTCCAGAAGAAGAGAAAATATCTTCCAAATTATTCTTCTTCCCTGTCATTTTCTTAAAGAGATGACTATGGTTCCCTGGCCCTGAGGACTGCAAAGCAAGAGGAGCACAGCTGAGGGAGCCCAGCCTCAGTCCCTGGATGCTGTCTTGGGCTCATCTGGCTCAGGTCTTGGTTGCCAGTAGCACAGCACCCAGTACTTACTGGCCTCTATCATCCACTTTTTAGGACAGTGAGCGAATGACATTGCTCTGTCACCTCTGCTTCCTACAGATCCATTCACTTCCTCAGGAGCCCAAATAACGTGCACAGGAAGTACAGAAAGTCTGCAATGAGTCTGCTGCCCTCCTATTGCAGAAAGAGCTCTGGCAGAAAGGTCAGGGTTCTGCATTAATCTGGTGATCTGACACCAGATATGGATTTACTTCAGCAGTAAGGAACATTCCTAAGTTTACATCCTCCTCTGCCCATGAAACTAATACTACTTCCCATTCGTAACAGTAGCTTCCCATGGAGGGCTGGATAACCTCAGGTCTAGTATGACCTCACTGCAATCCAGCACAGCAACTCCTGCACTCCAAAATCATTACATCATCTCTTTTTGCCACTGAATTCAACAGTCAAAAATCCCAAAAAGCAGCTGCTGTTGTTGTCAAACTAATGATCTAGTTTATAAACTTTAGAATATTAGGATGCCACACCCTTCTCATTCAGTTCAGCTTTCTAAATTCACAGGAGAAGTCAGACAAGGAAATAATCTACTATTTATCAGAATAAAACCAAATTAAACTTCAAAGAACTAAGAAAATGCTGAGATTTGAAACACTGACTTACAGAGTCTTGGTATTTTCCAGTCCCCAGTTTTGCTGTATTCCATGGTGATTATAAGGGATACAATTAAAGCATACAAGCTAAGGAAGACTAGAAGCATATACTTTCCTGGAAAGAGATTAACTATCGCAATTATTCAAGCATCTTGTCAGGGAAAAAAAAAAATAAAAAAAAAGAAAAAGTAAATTTCCATAGCTCTGGAGACACAGACCTTGTGGATATTAACAGCACCGCTGCTCAAAAATCTGCAAATGACCTTCCCAGCTTGTCCCAAAAGACATTTCTCCCTCTTCTGCTTTCCTCCTTTCACACACACAAACACATAGTAGTCTTGGAGCTTGATAATTGGCTGAGCAAATCCTTATGGCTCCAACAGTCTTGCATAAAGAGAGGATGAAAACAGTAACATAGTTATTCCTACAAGGCAAGCTACTAACATTATTCCTACAGCTGAACAAATTTAGGATGAAGGAAAGGACAATAAGAATCACAATGCTTACCTTTCTTTCAACATTTTCTTTCCTTAATATCGTCCAGTAGCATTGTTATAGTAGACATGAAGGAAAGGAACACTCAAAACACAGCTCATTGACAAAGAGGATAAAACAAATCTAAACAGATTGCTCAAGTGTTGCTGGTGCAGAATAACAGCCCAGCCATAGGCTGCAGACCTTTAGCAGTTTAAGTTAGCCAAGACAGCTGACCTGAACTGGCTCACAGGTGTCTCTCATACCATAAACATCACACTGGGTATAAAGGCAGGAACTTTGATGAGCTTGGATTCCTCTGGCTCTTGAGAAATGATTCTCTGTCCTTTGCTGGGTAGAACACGACCTGATATTCTTTGTATTGACATTGGCAGCAGTTTGGCTTTTCCATTAAACCCATTTTCATTTCAACCTGTGGGTCTGCTCTTCCTTTCCTGACCCCCACCTCCCCCTCTGCTGGAGAGGAGTACAGCAGCAAGCTGGTGATCAAGCAAATGCTACAGTTTAGCCTCAGATATAGGCTAAATATATAGACAGAGATGCATTGACTTTGGATGGATTCTTGATTTCTTTTCTCAAACCCAGGATATGACCGAAATATTCATGTAGCAGAACAAATCATTCTACAAGAACTGTTGTTAAAAATCCATTTCTACGTTTTCTTATCTTCATGCAAGCCATAAGGTCAGCTTGCTACCAGACCGTGTACAGGCTTCCAGTACAGGCAAAGACCTGCCTCTGAATTATTCATTTTCTTCACAGCAAACGCGTAGCTATATTATACATGCAAAAGTCCAATGTATGTCCTAAAAGAAGCAGCAGTGGAAAAATGCATCAGAAATGCATAAAAAGGAATACAATTAATAGAAGCAGCAACACCACAAATATCACAACCTGTGCTGCCTTCCTCAAGCCTGGCTTTTTACACCTAGAAGCATGGGAGAATCTATGTATGGAACATCAGGTTTCAACAAAGAAAATAATTTTCTACTTCTTATACTTACAGGAAAAACTTAAACAGGAGGAAAAAAAAATCCAGCCAAAAGGTTCAGATGTGAATCATTCCAAATGTATTATTTACTAAAAATCAGAGGGTTTTAAAGGCAAGGTGATTTCAAGGTCCCAATGCAAATCTGTTTTAAACCATTTATTCTCAATATGGTAGTAGTGCTTTCAATAAACATCACTATTAGAAGAGCTAACTATTTGATCTGATAGCAATCAAAATGTCCAGTCACCTTCTTTAATGGCAGCAATAGAATGAAACCTGCTCCCTGAAGCCTCTTCTGAATTATAGACACGTCAATCAATTCTGGTAGGAAGAAGCCTCTTTATTTACAGCAAGTCAGTGAAAACAGAATTGTAGTCATCAAGTCTATTATTCACTGGATGGTCCTGTAAATCACATTTCTATAGTGAGTGCATGTTTCAGTCCTCATCATGTTACAGTTTTGTTACTGGGGTTCCGGATACAAAACTGCTGGTAATAAGGACATTTTTCAAAAATTACATTACATTTTATATCTTTTGTGCACATCCACCAGAGATAAACTGAATTCAACAGAAAGACACAGATTGAATTCAATTTTATATGCATCTTAAAAAAAAAAAAAAAAAAAAAAAAACACACCAAAAAAAAAACCACCCACACCAAAACAACAATTAACAATTTTGTGGCTTGGTTTGTTTAGGTTTTTTTTGTTTGGTTATTTTTCATTTTATTCTGGTTAAAAAGACATTTGCCATCTACTTTCTCATTCTCTTCTTGAATAAAAGCAGTGATAGAAGGTAATAAACGGAACACCAGATTCCAGACAGTGATTCACACATCCAGAGGCATTTTGTGACTCTAAGTAGCTGGTGTTTGATGCTGGTATTTGGATTTGGCCTCAATTCCTTCTGATCAGCTTTAGGAGAACTGAAAGACTGCTAGAGGACGAATACCAGCAAGCATCATCTTATGATTGTCTCCCCTCCACTGGCTCCATCCAGTAGGTTTTACCACAGAACAGGCTGAGGTAGCAGTATACAAATTACCAAAAACACTGATACTCAGTAGAGTTGTGTAATCAGTCACACATGTACAAAGAATTGTTCAGCTAGAAAAAAAATGTGTCCCATATGTCAGAGCCCCATGTAGTACAAAAACCAACATATATGTAAATAAAAGCACCCACTGCTGTAGCCAGCTTCAGGAACTGTAGAGGCCTGAACAGCGCTGACAAGTGGCTTCCAGTGTCTGTCGTGATAAATCTGTGAATCTGTACATAGTTCATCATAAGATCTCTCAGCATGATCTCTTCAGAGAGGAAGCCAATTACACACTCTGCAAGAGGCAGGGGGTTAGGATGCTGCCAATACAGACTGTTTCAATCCTAACTGCTGTTCTCATGAAAATGCAGATTTTTTTCTTGACGTGACGTAAGTAAGATCAGGCTAAGAAAGTTATGTCACAGGTGAATTAGTGACTCCATGTAATGTACTCATGGCCCATCAGACACAGCCTGGAACAATTAAGTTCATGTCATGTCTCTAATTTCTGCATTTCTGCATTTCTACCTGAGCTAGCAGAGTTTCAAAACCAAATTATAGCCAGACAAGACTTCACTGATTACATGTGCAGATGCTGAAGAACAATTATTATTGCAGCTAAAGTTATTACTGCAGAATCCACGTTTCCTCTTGATTTGCTTTCTCCTATCACTACTGTAATTAGGAACTGATTAGTGATAAAGTTACACAGCCAACCTTTGAAAGATATTACCATCCTAGATCATGTCTTCCTTAAGATGGCCTTCAAAAACATGCTTAAGTTACCTAAAAGGACTACAAAGCAATCTGCAGTTGTGCAGTTCCATTAGAAGCACTAGTTCTGTCCCTAGCTATGGTCAAATAATCCTAAAACAGAGATTCTGAAATCATGTTCGTGACAAGTGTGACAATACCAAAAATCCTGCCAGGAAAGCTGCTCCCTGGCCAGTTAATTGGATAAGAAGAGAGAGAAACAAACTCCCTCATACATAAAGTCCTTTTATGTCAGGCAGCAGCGACCTGACGAGCACACCTCCTGAGATGGGTATTCCAAGGGGGTTTAACGTACGCGTTTCCTTCTTCCCTCTACTCTCAGGAAATAAAGTTTGGCAGATTAATTATGCCCATTTTACATATATTTCAACTGCAGTAGTGGTGATCTGAGCATTGCGCTTACAGGGGATCCAGGGGATTCCTAGAGAAGAAACGCTCGTATACCTTCTGCGACCTCTGCTTCAGTGAAGCTGGAAAAAGCAAAGCAGCAAGGAGCGTGCGTTCTGTGTCCACCCCCTAGCACTACTAGCGCTGGCAGACGCTCTTCTCCAACTAACCACAAGGTGCTGGGTGCTAACTCTGCGCTGCGATGCCCAGCTCCAGGAGACACTACTCCAGCCCGCCACCTCGCCTCGGGCACCCCTCACTGTCAGCAAAGTCCTGCAGCCCCACCGCCTCCGGAGACGCAGCGGGCGGAGACGCTCCGGCTGCGGGCGTGCCAGTGGAGGGGGACGGAGGAGGGTGTAGAAGGGGGAAAGTGGGAGGGAGACGGGTCAGAGGGTCTGTCCCCGGAGATGGGTGGGGAGACACAGCGAACAAGCTGGGCTGGGCTGCAACGCCCCTCGTTATAAATAGAGGGGCCGCGCAACGAAGTGGGCGCAGTAGTGCGGAGGGGCACAGAGGCGCCGTAAGCGCAAGCTAGCCCAGCACAGCGTGGTGCGGTGCGAGTGCCGTCGGGGCTGAGCCGTCTGCTCGCCCGGCCCGCCGCGCCGAGGCCACTTCTCTCCCTCGGCCGGCCCTCCGCGGAGTCAGGTAAGGTGCGTCCCGCCGGCAGTTTCCGCGGGCGCGGGGGGAGGGGGGCGGCGGCTTCCACGGGGCGGCCCCTGAGCGCCCGCCGGGGGCTCTGCCGTCGCGTCGCTTCTCGCCTACAGCTCGCCGGGAACAGCCTGCCCTGCCCCGGGGGAAGGGAAGTGCCTGCGGTCTGTGCAGCCTCCTAGTGAATTAGCGCTTTGTCTAGATGAAGTTGACAGAACAGTCCCAGTTCCGGACAGAGCGCAGGCACAGCAGCCCTGTGCCACAGCTTTGCCATCGAGGCCTTGCCCACTAAGCCCACACCACCTAATAGTTTGAGACGGCGAAGCGTCCCAGAAACTCACCGCCACGCCATGCGTGTGAGCCGCTCAGTCTGTCAGCAAGCTGAAGACAGAGCAAACGCACTTTTTGGCAGAAGGTACAGCGGCCCGGACCAGTAACATCTCACCCTAACGGCTCTTCCAAACAGTTTACAAGAGGCAGTCAGCCCTCTTATCTCTGGTGAAGATCAGATGAGCACTTAAAATTTTATCATGGTGCTAAGCTCACAATACATCAAAACTGACTAAAAGTAATGCTGATGATTTTTAAGCCTTGTGCAAACGTTTCTGTTTTCAGTCTAATGGGCAATTTAACATCTGCCAGTTTGCAACGAGTATTGGTTTCAAAGTAGCATGTTAAGGTGAAATCACGTAACACATTTACTCTCCTCAGTAACTAAAGTAGTCGGCTGGTTCACAGTACGTAGAAGCAGTACTCTTGCAAAATTGAATTACGGTCCTTTCTATAGTTCTGCAAACTCACTAGAACCGATGTGTGGCAATAAGCAACAGCAGTATTCTGTCCAGAGTGTGCTGTAGTTCTCTGTAAATTTCCATCATGTCCCTAAGTACCAGCACTTGATTCAAATTGTGTGGTTGTTGCATAGCATGGGACAGGCTAGTAACTGGGCTTAGTAAAATCACAAGATATAGAAGGGGTAAGGGTGAAGAGGGATTTTTTTTTTTTTTTGGGGGGGGTGGTGGGGAGGCATCTTCTCTTTTCACTTGCATGGACCCACACCACTAATCTGATCAGATTTTTGCCTGCAGAGAACAACTGGGTACGGTCTGAAGCAGATAATTACCATGGTGATAGTGAAAGGATCTTTTAGATGTTTTAGCATTAAACATGCTTCACCGTCCTGACTATGGCAGACCATTTTGCTTGTTGCCATCACAGTCTTTTAAATTACTGCATCTTTCAAAAATAGGAAGTGCCTGCAAACTAAGCTTTTACTAAGGTATTATGAGTTTTAGTTGTATGACTTTCCGGCAGAAACATAGTATTTCTGTACACTTCTCTCTACAACTTGAACTACGTAGCAGAGAAAAATCAGTTACAACTATGGAGTGCTTCCTACTTTACGTTGCTAAGCAAAGTGATCCTGCATGATTAAGAGAAGTCACAGTTATTAAATTTTAAAATACTTAGTTTCATACTCCCTCTCCTTTTGTCAAGGCAGTGGATGGAAACACAGTAAATTCTCACGCTGGAAGAGAGAAGTGTGCCCATTTCTAGTAGTGTGAGGTGTCCTGCCTTCCTGCTTGGAAACAACAACTCGCTTGGATTGGACAGTATGTGCAAACTGCAGCTAGGAGTTACTGGTTTAAAAGGCAGTAAATACCAGATTGAAGTGCCAGTACCCACACCACTGCCGAAGAGGAGAGTGCTACTTCTCAGTTAAAACAGTCACAACTCCACAACACAGTTTTCACAATCCACTTCTAACAAGAATAGGCATGGTTTGTATTTGTGTTAGCTGCTGGATGACTACTGTGATCTGTAATTGTATTCCAGAATACATTTTCAGACCTATTTCTTTTTGTCGTTTGTACTACAAAAATGTAGGCAGATGCAGAATGTAAACATTGTGATTTATTTACACTTCCTAGAATAATTCTGTTGAAACATATGGATTGTGTTTGCAGACATTGTAATGGAAATTAACTCTGACACATATAACCAATTTAATTTCAGATAGTGGACACTCACTGTATTTTCCTACATTCTTAAGTTTTCTGCACTGTGGCAATTTTAGTCTCTGTGTTAAGGACAGTGTAAATGTATCCTTTTTTGTCTGCCACTGCCTACGATTCTTTACTACAGCTTCAGTCATTAATATGGTATCTTAGACTTATATAGCCTACAAACTCCCACTACACTCTCCTAGTTAAATGGTTTATGCAGAAGCACAATATTAATTGAAAATGTTTTAAGTCAAAAATTACTTTCATTTGCTCGCTACCTCTCTCTTCTCTGCCTTCTTAAGCTTCAGAAGCAACTAGTGTCACCAGGAGTATTCAGAATCTATTCTGTGGCTAGCACTGCCCAAATTACAGGGCATCTAATCAATTATTACAGAGTGGTTTGTGTGTTAACTATCTGTATTCCTCCTTTTCTGCCCTGGTAACTTCAATAAAGATTGCGTTCTGTCTTGACTTGGATAGAGAACATGGATATTTATGCATTATTTTAATCAAATACTATGTCATGGCTCACATTACATGATTAATAATATGCCCTTTTTTTTTAGCTGAACATAATGGTTATCTTCCAGGAGGCACCTCAATAAGAGCAGAAATAGACTAGAATTTAATTTAGATGTGTTATACCTAAAGCAGAGTTGGAGAAATGCGTTATCAATATTCATTGGCATATGACTAGATCTGCTTGAGCAGTATATTAGATATGCCAAAGAAAATGACCAAACAAAGGGTGGACAGCAAAACAAAATAAACCCCTCATCTATTTCTGACAGTAATACTGGCAACCAAACAGCAATTATCTCTCTCCAGAAAAAAAATAAGCACAGAACCCATTCAGAGTTGCAGGCATGGTAAGACTCATAGTAAGGGTATAGCGTGGCCACCACAGGCCCATGGCAGTCTACTTGTAGGTTCCATTGCCTGTTTAGCTAAATCTCTAGCCTTTGACTAATCTTGTTTCAGTTGGAGTCATACCTAGCTTACTTCTAAAGTTTGTACCTCATGTTTTCACTTGTGCAGCAGTTCCATCAGCAGTGCAGTGACACAGATGTTGTGTTCTACCATGTGTTAAATGGTTTTGCAGAATTCTTGGATAGCAGTTCTGATTTTTGGACAGTTCGTCCTAAGGGAGAGGATGGTATTTTTTTAAGAAGTCAGCTTCTGCCTTGTTAGAAAAATCTGTATCACTTCCAAAGAGAAAGGAAAATAGAGGGAAGACTTACTCTGTTAACTATTGTAGGTTTAGTTTTCACCGTGCTAATAGGAATAAACAGGTTCCAACTGCTGAGAGCTTAATCTCAGCTACTTACTTGGATTTAAAGTTTCATATGAAGTTAAAGTTTTGGCATGTATACACAAGACAAGTTCAAATTCATTGGAGAGTTTGAGTAGGTGGAAAGGTAATTCATCCTTAGAGCTTAAAAGGTGTGTAGATCTCAAGCATGAGGCTCACATCCTGCAGCCCGGAGACCAGAAAGGTTCCAGCAGAGCTGTTTTCTTCTATACAGCTGCTCCTGTACAGAAAGTTACTAATCACAGCATTATTTTCTGTCTCCTCCTGGTCCTAAAAACCCTGCAATAAACAGCAAGGCAGTAAGCTTTTGCTAACCATAATCTTTCTTTTAGCTCCCTTTCCATCAACAAATTAGTCTCTTAAGATCACTTTCACCAATAGACACTCATTGTACTCAGAGCACTCATGCCATGTTCTGTGCTGTCTTCTAAAATTGATCCTTTGCCAAAAAGAAACAACCCACAGATATACCCTGAATAATCTGTGTCATTTTTTAACATTTTAGGGAATTTAACACATCAGACAAACAAAAACTTATGATACTTGTACATGTTATTTTTACCTCAGCTGTCACAAACAAGCAGAGAGGTTATCTTGAGTCTTAAGTCCTAAGAGCTGGGATTGTTTGAGACAAAACAGGTATGAAATAGACTGGCTATTCTAATCATTTGTAGCTCTACCTGCAGATAAATGATGGATTATGCTAAAATTACTTTGAGCTTTCAAGTAAATTGCAAGTAAAGGAAGGAAACTACCAAGTTCCAAATGACATGCTGTTAGCATTCTCCATTGCACCATCATCTGAAGGAACTACAGATTCTGGGCTGTCAGATGCCTTTTACAATTTTCATTCCATTTGGTCTTTGTTTGATAGCAAAACTGTTCAGGTATCCACTATATAACAATGCCAGCTAGAATGCTTGGTTACTATTTGTGGTGTTTATCTCCTTTTACTGTAGTTGAGTAGCATTTCTCTTACAGGCACAGAAAATGGGTAATAACTGAAGATGACCTCACAGCAGGAAAGTGAAATCAGATTGGCAATGCATCAGTGAGAGGCATGATTGAAGACAAGACAAAAACTAGGCTACAGCAAAAGGTAACTAGCAATATCTAAATTTGGGCAAGGTCAATATTTAGACAGCATTTCACTGCCTGAGCTGAAAGCTATAATTACAGTTATGGTCAGAACAAAGAATGATTTAAGCAAATGCCTAACTTCAGCTAATTCACCTGTTCCTTTCTTTACTTCTAGGTCATACAAATTTGTCAGTTACTGACAGATCATTGGCTAGTGGAAGGTAATATTCAGCAGATGAAGCATAGGAACAGAAATAGAAAACAAAGAGCATTCCTGAGTCTCCTCAGTTTTCTGAAAACTGAGAGGGATACACTGAATGAGAGTACTGTACCTCAGCATTTTTAGCTCAGAGGGACCCACGCAAATAGTAAAACATTCCAGAAATCCACTGAACAGCTGTACTTCTATGTTGGGGGTTTGTGCAAGGGAGAAAAATGCACTAGTTGACTTCCCTAAAAAATGTTCTCTTGGCAGTTATACTCCATTTAACTCTGCTTCAGCATCAGCAGAGCCTGGCCAGGCCCTCTGCTTGAACCAGAGAGCACATAACATACAAAGAATGCAGCCTGAACTTGTTTATTGAGGAACCATGCACACCCCTCCCAATCCATGTTTGTAAGATGTATGTCACCAATTGATCTTTTTCTCCGTAAACTCCTATTGGTTTTCATTTGTTCTCTTTTCTCTATTAATTCTTGCTACTCAAGCCTAAAAACACAACAGTTTGCCTTTTCCCCTGCCTACAAGGCAGATTTGAGTACAAGAGGTGGTTTGCTATCACTCAGGTTGCTCAGGATTTCCTCCTGCCTCAGGTTCTTTACTAATGTAGAGGAATCAGCCTGTGTTTTCCAAGTGAAACTCTAGCTCTACTGCTAGATTTCTGTCTGTATTGTTCTCCTTTTAGCTTTGTTATTAACAGCTTAACATGGCAAGACAATTATAGGTTTTCTTTTTCTCAATATGGCCTTATTTCAGGTAAAATATATTTCTTTACTCATGAGCTTCCTAAAAGCACTTCAGAAGAAAGGGCTCAAAAATATTTTGCCTTCAAATGTGTTTTATGATGCTGTTCCACTGTCTTAAAGAAACAATAAAAAACCTCATGTTAGTCCCGGAGAGCCACACAGTCAAACATTTGCTCAGCTCAATTTGTAATTATCTTATCACTTAAGTAAAGCTTATGTGGCATCTTTTGGAGGGCACAGCACTACCTTTTCCACCATCTGTGTGGTTGTTTGCTTGAGAACCAGACTGCACCTCACCCAGGATGCACAGCACCATGTCTTAGGTGACAGTCTCACTATAACAGCTGCCTTTGTTCTGCTATCTCTGTGTCTGGTCTCAGTACTCACAAGGAACGTCTCAGAGCCAGGACAGTAAAAAGCAGCTGGCTGTTGAATTTTATTTTCAAAACAGAGCAGTAAATTTTACTTGAAAGACACACCCTCCAAAACCCAACCAACCAAACACACACTACACAAAAACACCACCAATAAACAAAACAAAAATCCCACCTAGGAAACAAGCTGTACAAATTTGGCAGAACATCTGTTTGGGTATCACTCTACTAACTGTGCTGCCTTCCAGGCAAAGCACTAAGGATCACAGTATCTATTTTTTACCGTGGGTGACAATACCTGCCACAGCGACAAGAATTAAGATGTCTGTATTTGACCTTCCATTCTCATTCCATCGCACCTCACTACTCCAGTTGACTTACACAAAAATTGCAGATACATAGCTTGTCTATTTGGCTACTCAAATTCTCTTCTAGTTCTCATAATGATCTGCCCTTAACAGGAGTTTTGTGCAAATGAAAGCACAATTCAGCCTCTGTTTTGCATGTTACGCTTACTAATAGTTAACAGTGATACTAGCTTCTCTTGGGCTTAGTTCCATTACCATTTTAAAAGATTTTTTTTTTTTTAAGTCTGAACAAAAATCTCTTTTACCTCACCAGTTACTCATACTGTTTTCTTTTCTTTCTGCCTTCAGTTTCCTTTTTTTCTGACCCTAATGAGGCATTCATTAAGAAGCCTCCATGCTGATCCTTTGCTTTTAATCTTTTAACTTTTTCCCTTCGGGCTGTTCCTAACATTCTCATTTAAGGAAAAGAAGTCTTTTCTGAGGCGTACTGCCATTGTGTGATATTTTCCCACTGTAAAGATACCTAAATTAATTACATAAAAGTAATCAAGTATCTCAGTCAAACACTGTGAACCAAATCCTATTATGAATTGCTGAATTATGACACTTGGAAAAACAACACTACCTCTGATCAAAGGTGTTGAAACTAACATTCATTTCTGTGCATAGAAATCCACAATACATTTGCTTTTGCTGCCCCTCTAAGACACTGTTTTTCAGCATGAGGTCAAAAGAAGAAGAAGAAAACAAAAACAAACAAACAAACAAACCAACCAACCAACCCGTTTAGTGTGAAGTTTGTTTTCCCTAGTCATAACACTTTAACTATTGGTATGTGGAAATCACTAGCCGTGGTCTTGGAAGCATAGTGATAGAGTTTCTACATTAGTTGCTTTAGTTTACATGGCAGATATTTTAGTGATACTGATATTTCTTTGTCACCTACACATGCTACATCTGTGCTTGGTTTACAGTTAATGCTTTCATTACTACTTCTACATGAATACATTCACATTACTGCTTCTATCAGTCATTTTCACATCAATGATAGTTATGAAACAGGGACAGAATTTGTTACAGATCTGGGTTTTTTAGATAATGATGAGCAATATGATCTACTCTCAGCCAACTTGTCTAATTTCCATTAGATTAGAAAGTGGAACATCTCTTGTTCGATAGAAGTCTGTTTCTGGAGTAGAAGCAGAGAATTTTAAGTATCTCTTCTCTCACACTTCCTGACAGATTAGCTGTCGTTGAAAATAAAGATAACTGCATTACTCTGAGCAATGCATTTCTAAAGCTTGTTATTCGTTTACACTTCCCTTGTGTTTTTGTGGGGGGTAAAAGAAAAAAGCACATCCTGCAAAAGGGACTGTTTATCACTCCTATAGACAGCTTTTAGGTACCCTAGTGTTTTAGCTTAATGACAATAGAATGTCACTCTGAGGATTAACGTACAGGTAAGGCCTCACAGACAGCAGCATGTTACTGATTTGCTGCACAACTTGGAGCAAATCAAATGTCAGTAAACTCTCTTATAGCATCTTTCTTACTCTTTACAAGCAAGTACAGAAAGGCAGTTTCTTGTACCAGAAAAGTAGAAGTAATAATGAGCAGCTCTGCAAGATAGTGCTTGTGCACTCAATACCATGCTTCTTTGGGGGCGGGGGGGGGGCGGGAAATCACTATTCATACAACACCTAACAAAGGACAACCTATACAGGGGTTTCCAGGATTTGCCTTGCCTATAGTGACCTCGTGAGGAGTTTAATCATTCTTTCTTCAGTGGGGGTAGATTTTCCGAAGGAAAACATACATTGTAGAAAAGCATATAGCTACTACGTGCTTTTAAGTTAGCCAAAGCAGCTTTCTTCTTGCAACATTGCAGCAGTACTCTAAAGCAGGTGGTTTAGGTAACAGAAATGCATAATTCCTGCTACAGGATCTTTGAGTAGAAAATATAAAAAGCTCACAGTAGTAACAAAACACTACGTCCAACATTGCTGCAGGGCAAGTTTCTTGATGTCTTGGTTAAACTAGAGAAAGGACAAGTGGCTGAAGTACAAAGTCAGCTGGTGTAATCACAGAATGAGATCATACCAACAAATCAGTGTTTCAAAGTAGCATAAAAACCTATAGAGCTAAGGATCTCTAAAGGATCTTTATATGCCAGTAGCGTTTCTTCCTGTCAGACGAAGTTCTGGCCTCAGCAATTCTTGGCACAATTAAGACCTCCAAGTTGCATACATCACTGAAACTATGATCTTTTTAAAATCAGATACTGTTAAAAAAAACAAACAAAAAAAAAACAGCAAAGCAACAAGCTAATTGCCAAAGTGTGCCTGTGCATCCTCTCTTCCTTGAACAGCAGTAGAAGAGAAAGGCTCTGTCCTGCATTTGTTCCAGATTGTAGAAGTAGCTTTTATTCCCCCTAAAAGGCTACTCTCTGGGTGATAGGTACCTTCTACTGGACCACTGACTAATATTGAGAAGATCTAGGTAGTGAAACTAAGAACTTGTTCAGTGGTGGATGCACACAGACATTCACTCCAGCAAGAAACAAGAATGACCAGAGACCAAAGGTATTAACAGCATAGAAAACACCTTGTAACCCCTTATGAAGTTCTACATGCTTGAAATCACAGTAATGTAACAGTATTTCTCCTGAAAGAGTGAATAGCCATTGTTGTTAATTGCTATTTTTGTATACAGAAGTACCCACAAGCTTCAGTAAAGACTATTTAACCTTAAAGGCTATTAAATAATTCTATAAACTATTCAATAAGCAAAATAGTGATTTTTATATATGCTCTGAAAGGAGGTAGGATACCTCACGAGTTGTATCTCATCTCTGTTCTGTTAGAAAAGGGCACAATAAAGGCTTTCAGCAGTGCTTTTAATTTCAGTAAGTTTTTACTCTCTTGCCTCTCCACAAGTTTTTTTGATATAAAATACAACATAAATATAATAAATAAATTACATAAATTCTGGACTTAATCCAGATCTACCTTGCTCCTGAGGTTGGAGGAGTTCACAGCAGAAGCTTATGGTTCATTCCATATGGAAACCACAGAACCAGTAGAAATTTTAGGTGTGTGGTTAGGTATCCAGAAGCTACATTTGTGTATGCTCCTGTGTAATTATGTAGAATAATACTGTAAAATTCTTATTCCATGGAACTAAGCTATCAGAATAGAAACTTAAAATTCATCACATTATTTCTCTCACACTTAAAGCTAAATTTCATTTCTGTCTTTTATTAAAAATGATCACATGGGGCACACTATATTTTATATAGGCAATTCCAGCTGCAATAAAGGAAATGTGTTAATCCATTTGTTTACTCTCACTCCGAGAAAGTAACTGCAGCACCTAACCTTTCACAGCTCAAACTAATCCCACTTTTATTCATTCTGGGACCTAATGGCTTCATTCTTCTTAACTATTGACTCTCATATATTTACAAATACCCTGAAGATACTACATAACCAGGCATCAAATCTGAAAGTACAGCTGTGCGGTAAGATGTGCATTCATAATAAAATAGTACCTGTGTTCTGTTGCCCTTCAGAAATCTTTTCACATCAATGCTGAAAACCCTTGAAATGACAGTTCTACCTTGATCTGAAAGAGATTGGATTTTTTTTCCTGGCATCTAAATACCATTGTTAGCAATGAAGAGGAGATGACATGACCCTGAAAAGCAGACTTTCGGTTTGCCTGCTGATTGTTGATCATTTTTATCTTCTAGGACAGCACCGATCTTCCTGTTTTCGTTAAGCTAATGGCTAGAGTAAAGGTGCAAAAATCTATGCTGGATTGATCATGACATTTAACATCCTCATTTCAAAGTCTTAATATGTCTAAGTGTCTTCAGCCTCTTTCAGAAAAGACAGTTTTTTGCTCTGTGGTATAAACAAGAACAACTGTCTACTGCTATACCAGTTATTTTTTTTTTGTAATTAAAAGCTAATTCAGCTATAGGTTTAATAACCTAGAGAAGAAAAACAATCTTCATTCCTGTCAAGACAGAGCAACTGGGACTGAGACAAAGAGATGCCATATGCAGATTAACCTTTCAGACATCATCTTTTGTGAAGCTTAGTGTTTTGATGTTTAGTTTTGGAAGTAGTGATGTAGAAGTTTTAATATACTAATATGTTTTGATTTTCAAGTTATGTGTATACAATTTTATATTCACATCTCATTAAGATATTATATATCTAAAATACATTGAACACCAGAGAGTTTTCAGCACATTTGTGCAGCCTTAGCCAAAGAAAAACCCAAATACTCTGATGGATAAACATGAAAAGAGATCAGAAAATTATGTTGAAAAATGTAAGATATTTGGAGTATCACGTATGCTGTCAAGCCAGAACCAGTGGTGTCTAGAACCATTACCTGACTATCTTCCCCAAGAGATTAGATAAACACACTGCATGTTGAAAAAGGGTAATTCTGCAGGGTTTTGAAGTTCAGATCTGTATTTATTTAACCCAAGAATGTTTTTCCTCCCCTTAGCAGCAGGAAAAAAAGTCTACAGACAAAAAAGCTCACAGAAAACAATGTTGAGTTTTAAACCTAAACCTAAAGGATTTGGAAAATGAAACTTAAAATATCAAAACTTACTGTCAGCTGAAAGACTTCTGGCTAACTAATGAGTGTTCTGTGGATCAGTCAGTCAACAACATTTTGTACCAGCAAACCCCACAACTCTTAATCATTGCTGTGCTAGCATGCTCCAAATGACTGCATTTTAGTGAGATTGAGAAACTCTAGTGAAGTTGAGCAATCCTTCCTTGGCACTAACA
This sequence comes from Ramphastos sulfuratus, assembly GCA_013399055.1. Classification (NCBI taxonomy): domain Eukaryota; kingdom Metazoa; phylum Chordata; class Aves; order Piciformes; family Ramphastidae; genus Ramphastos; species Ramphastos sulfuratus. Next base: position 62,461 of record WBNM01021020.1, read on the forward strand.
TCTGCAAGTGCAATTTTGTGGAAATATGTACATCAGGATTTCCCAACTTCTGGGGAAAAAAAACAACAAAAACCAAACCACACACCACACACATATAAGAGACCTGTTAAGAGTTAACTTTGGCCAAAGGGCTAAGGAACATGAAGAAATCTTTCCAGTGTTTTTGGACTCTAAGCACTAAGACGGTACATGGAAAACCAAAAAGTAGTCTAAATTTTCACTGCTGCTGAAACTGCCAGAATTGTAGCTCTGACATTATTACAGTGTAGGTTGTTAAAAACAGCATGTGAAAAGTTCATCACATATTATATTGTGGTATTATTAAATGTTTAATGCTCTCAAAAAGTACTTGGAAGATTTTATTCATCACTCTATAGCCCCATAAATTAGTGTTCTAAAGGTGATCTTTCAGTTACACCAATTTTTGCCAGATCAAAAAAAAAAAAAAATTTGTTTTCTTCTTTTTTTAAATCTAGTCAGCTACTTGCTAATTTTCTATCCCTAGATATCACTTCAACTCTCTCCAAATGCTCCTATTTTTAGCAGCTTCAAGATATAAACATCATATGCTTGTACCCAAACATCCCTTAAGTGCATAGAGCTACACCAACACCACATAACACACAAGACAAACGAAGGACAAGACACTGATTATTTCTACATATCTTGGCACAAGGCAGTACTGTTAATACTATTTTTTTGGTTCAACTTTGCTTGTCTAATAGCTTCAATAAAACAAATGTTACCATAACACCAACAACCTTTCTTCTCTGTCTGGATTGAAATCACTTTGTCCTTATTAGGGAAATAAATAATTTGGAATGGTAACATCACTGACACTGTTAAAAAGGGTAACAGACCTAGGTGTACTAGTAAAAGAGGCTGGGGCTGGTGGTAAAGTTACAAAGGGTTAAAGATGCTTACATTTTCAAATTGTGAAATTGCTTACAGTTCGTGGAATGTACACAGCTCTTAAGGTCTAAAAAAACCAGCACTATTTGAATAACCAAAAAAAGTGCTGCCTTCCAATTTCCAAAATAAAAAGAACCACCCTTTAAATCTCTTTTTAAAAAGGATTATTTCTGAAGTGGCACCTTCAACAAAAAAAATTGTCTTCCTCCAAAGGAGGAAATACATGCTTGAGTTTTCTAGGTAATTCTAGGATTTCATTTCAAGAACACTCTCTGGGCAATATCTGGAACAAGCTGTATGGCTTACAAAATGCCTTTTTATTTTTAAAATAATCTGTAATGTCACCAAAAAAAAACCCACTTTAGTTTGTTTAATAATATTATTCCTAATCTGACTCAAAAACCTTAGAAGAGTTAAAGCTGCTTTTGTCTTTGAAAAAATAAAATGTGAGAATCTTGTTCCATGACTTAAAAGTGTAAGATTTAGACAGAAGTGTGAGCATTAGAATATTAAAACCAAGAATGCACATGAAGAATTAAGGAAACTAGAAATAAGCAAGAAGGTACTAAAATAAACTGTTACATTATATATTATACAAACATGCAGAAGTTCAATGATAGGTATTTTGCCTTGTGTTTGAAACTTAAATAAAACTGAAGTGGCTGTTTTGAAAAGTGATGGCACTTGACTGTAATACAGCAATTCTCTTATTTTAAAAGTAGGAAATACAGACCTCTAGTGGTCGAAACACACGAGTCAAACTTCAGTTTAAATGTCAGTAGATACTGTTCTTTTCCTTAACATCCCCCTCCTTTCAGAGAAAAAACGAACACCAAAACCAACAACACACACACCCCCCTAATTCCACAAGCACTGGTATTTCCTAGAGGAAAGTCTTCTTGTCTTTTCTTACATAAGTTTTATTACTGAAACTGGGAAGCAAAACAAAAACAAACAAAAAAAAAAGTAGTCTACAAAAACAGAGAGATGCTCATTCTTTTGAGAATAAGCTCATACAGAAGCACAGGTTCTTTTCTCTTTTGAAGTATGCTGGAGGAAATAAATGCAGAGAAGGTTTCATAGGAAGAGTGCATAACAGTTTGCATTTACAGCAGTAACTGGTCCTGTGCAAGCACACAATAAGTACTGAGTAGTTTAGAGTTTTGATGTTAGAGAAGAATCAGATCCTAGAAGGATCACAGACAGTATTTTTCAGCTATGTAGATCTAGCACAAATAAGGCAGACCAACTTAAATTCTTGCAAGGAGAAGGCACAAAAGATCCTACAAAAAACTAAATGCTTTAAAAGCAAGCAAACAACAACAAAACAACACAAACAAAACCCAAATTCACAAACCAAGCTTCACAAAGTTGCCAGCAATTTCAGGAGGCTGGCAGTTGTTTCATGAAAGACTGACTATGACGACAGCTATTAAATGAGAATGCAGGCCAGTACAAGGTTCTGAAAATTCTGTTCTTGTGTCAGACCACCTCCTGATGCAAAAGTTGCAAAAGCAATGGCATCTAAAAATTGCAGCAGCAACAGCCAACTTAGTAGTTACTAAAACAGATCTTCTGAAGCTTACTTTCTATTCTTGGTGCTCATAAATTGATGCACTGACAGCATTCTGGTCCTGTCCTCCCTAGTGCATTTCCATTTTGGTAATATTTTGATTTATTATCATTTACCATGAAGTCAGACTCTGACCTCTGAAGAAGATAGTGGCAGTGATGACAGGAGGCCTATGCATGTTGCAAGGCTACAATAGTTTGAATTGCATGCCTTTATTTGCCCACGTTTGCATTTCTTTCATCCTCCATCCAAACAGCTCTGGATTAAAAATACTTTCCTAGTTGTGAATAGAAAATCCAGGCTTTTAGAAAGAGCAGCAGAAATCAGTAGGAGAAAGGTAACTTTCTGACTTAATAGCAGTACTGTTCAGGACTCAGAGGATGCTGAAATAGTCAGATGTAGTAAGTTATATTCATTAAGGCAACGAGACTAAATTGTTGGTTGATGTGGAAGAAGAAAAAATTGAAGGCAAAAATGATGTGAAATAAAACATGTGAAAAGTGGCCTTAGTTTCTCAGCAGTTGGAAGATAGTAGTTAGAAAAGGGCTGGGGAACATGACTAAATTCTTAAAAAAAAAAAAATAAAAAGCTTCTGCTGTCAGAGAGAAACAAACATAGGTAGTGTATTGAGCATATTGTTCCAAAGATATTTCATCTTCTCTTGTCCATATGCAGTAATTTTATATTAAAATAGAATGCATCATCCTATTTGTTTTTCTTACAAGTTAGAAGATAGTCAAATACCAGCATAAGAAAGAATCCAAAAGTACTACCTAATGGTAATGTGGCTGAACTATGGCAAGATTGGTTTGCATGCATTTTTTTTAAGCCTTTGTCAAGGCAAATATCAAAACCACATTTCTCTTTTAAAATCTGACTTGTGACACCTACTTACCTACTTATAGCTGATGAAGGTCTCACAAAAACCCAGTCAGTGCTATCTTGTCTTGCAGTGAGCAAAGTGTTGTTTACCTTGCACAGGCTCAGCATTCCTTTCTGTTTCGACAGGCAGTTTAATTAGAATGCCTGTTCGCCCAACAGAAGCAGCGAATGGAGTGGTAAATAATAGTTGGTAGAGCAGTCTGAAGCGTTTTATTATCAGTGACTTGTAATCATTGTAATTAGAAAAGATTAAAGGTCAAACAGGACAGCAACATACAACAGGGGTTTGCTGCTCACTGGATAATTTGCTTCGAGACTGATGCTGCCACAACATTCACAGTCGCATCAATTCAATACTCTTAGAAAAATCTCCTTCTGTATCAGCCTTAAAATGATTCAATTATGATGTTAACTCTGGTCATTTGAGATGCTTTAAATAGGATTATCAAGGTGCACAATTTTAATACTTGCATTTAACTGGACAGTGGTTTAACCTGCTCTGGTGAATTCTGGAAGCAGAATCTGTAGCAGCCATCTATTTCTGTAACATTTTTAAACAATCTGTTTTGCATAAAATGTATATAACTAGGATGCAGGGACAAGCAAGTGAACAGTGGCAAGGGAGAACAGCAGCAAAACCAACATTGGTACAGACAAGAAATCGCTGTCTGTAGGGAGTTCACACCACCACGGCTACCCTGCCTCACCACTCAGCACTGTTATGGACTCCATGTGTTCCAAACCAAATTACTGCCTGCTGTATTGAAGTTTTCCCTAAATGCTCTCTAGTTATAGGTGTCCTCAAGGCAGCAGATCTACCTAAGGCTAGCTCTGGAATATTTACTTTGGAAGTTTCCAAGATATTTAAAAGCTTCTCTTTGGAATAACAGTGCCTTCCTCAGCGAGCTTCAGATGTAAGACTCTTACAAGGTTCCAGCTCACAGCAACTTTCAGACTGGTTTTAGATATACATATTGCAATCTGAATCTATTTACCCAAAAACCAACCACATGGTATTGCTGCTTCCTTTTAATTTACTGAATGTAGTGGTGGATTTATTTATTGATTGTAATTCCTTAGTATAATTTAAAATGGATAACATACCAAACACATCTTTTGTACAATTCTGACATCACTGTTACACCAAAACCTTTAATTCCAGAAGGGTTAGTCTTACAGGGTGTAACTGAAGTATCCTACTATTCTTGACCAAATTCCTGAATTTTCATGGCAATATTTTTGCCTCTTTTTTTTTTTTTTCCCCTAAACTTCCCAAGCACTCTGAAGTAAGTTCAGGGAATTCAATACCTTAGAAGGCTAGACACAAGTTATCCACAAATTATTTTTTTGTTTATTTTTAACACATTTTTGACAATGCAGTATAATCATTGTTACAGTTTCCTGAAAGTACATATGCTATTAATTGCATCAACTAAAGCAACTCTTGGCATAAAAAAAAAAAAACAAAAAAAAAAAAACCCAAACAACACACAGGCCACCATATGGGCGGGAAAGGCAAATTGGAAATTGAAACAGCAGAACAGACTGCACTGAAGGACTGGGTAAAGTAACTGTGAGTATGGTGTCTTGCCATCTACCACTGCACAAAAACAAGCCCATGAAAGTGTGAATGTTCACCATCAGCTACATTTGTCTTAGCCACTGAATATACCACTCAGTGTAGCAGAATGCACCAACTGGTTACTGAAGTCACAGAGAAAAGTCTTGCTCAGCCTTAACTGGGCCCTGATCTATTTTACTGCAAGGCTAACCTGCAGTGGTGGTTTTCTTAAAGACTTCACTACGGTTGCTTAATGCTAAATTCTGCACTTGGATCTCAGTGGGTGTATAAGTGAGCAAAAGCTAATGAGTAGACCACACAGCAGCAGTATGTAGCTAGAACACGGCAAATATTGTCAGACCTTGGTGTTGCAGAACCTATCAGTTGCTGTCAAATCTCCTTGGGCGTGTTTGCAATGAAGAGGTGAGATAAGAGAATTTAGCTTAAATTCTTCTAATTGTGGCTCTCCCTGCCCTGTGGATACCAAGTATTCTAGGTTTGGCAGAGTTGAAAAGCCAGCGAGATTTGCCTCAGGAGGTATTACAGTGCCACGTGGGATCAGAATGGTGTACATGGTGTAACTTTTACACATGGCAAAAGTAACTGATGTCATGTTGAGTCATCTGTACCAGCTGAAGTGACAAGACTAATTCACAGAGTGAATTGGAGAGACTGGGAGGTATCACATTGTGCATACTGAAAAAGGCTTTATTAGTTGCATTTCACTAGACAGGCTAAACTTGAGAGAATTACTGGAATTGCCCTGCTAGCTTAATGGAAATGAATCAACTTATTAATGAAAAATATATAATAGAACATGAGCTAATGTAGAGAAATATAAAGTATTCTAAAAGCTAATCATTTGAGAGCCAAAGGGTGACCTTGCTCACAAGATTCTCCCTGCAGCCCATATTCTGGCTTTAGTTTCAGGCTTCCTGTGTGGACTTTCCCGAAACACGTCTGTACCTCGCTTCCTTGTTAAAAAGGCACTCCATTAAGGATTATTTCCCAACACCACAAATAATGAGCAATTACCTCTGTAACAACATAGTCTGTGTTTCTATGACGACTGACAACTTTTCTTTCTGTGTGTACCTGTCCTGCCCAGGGTCTTAAGGTGTGTATGGTTATCTGTATAAAAGCAACTCACATTTATAAGGGTTTTGTTTGATCACTTGGGTTTTGTAAAGCAAATATATTTCACTTAGCTAAATGCAACTTGTGTTGCCTCGGACTGACAGCTGTCTGGATCCTGCAGAAAGCAATAAACACTACTCTGCAATAACAACTCTTAAGTTTGGGGGTTTTTTTGTTTTGTTTTTTGGGGTTTTTTGTTTTTGTTTTGTTTTTTTGAGGGAAATTTTTTAGACTGATAAGATTTTTTTTTTTTTTGCCAGAGTCACAGTGTATTACCTGCTTCTTAAAGTCATAGATCATTAATAAGGAAATCATTCTTATGGAATACAAAAGCCCTAGTAAACCAAATGAGTGTCCTGTAAAGGAGATTTCACACCACTGCCATACACTTAGGAAGTCCAGAAGTACCTTTGGTACACCAAGGCTACAACTTCAGCTCTTGGATACATATGTTTTGTCAGTCACTAAAAAGGTAACATGAACTGTCACTCCCTTTTGTACCCTTCTTAACATCTTTCTAGAGTTATTTATGTGCAACAAATCAGCACATCTAGATTTACACAGATGATTTTTTTTCTCCTCATTAGCAGTTAAATACCATAGCTTCCCATCTGGCTTGGAACTAAGCAACTTCAAATACTTAGGCTGTTTATAGTACAACAGAACACTGGTTTGTGTGGATGTCTTCATCTTTCTCTGTGATACAAAAATTGTCCCAATTCAGTTGAATGAAGAGGGGGGAAAAAATTATTCATATGTCAAAATGAACACCTCATCTGAACTCACTTATTTAATGCTTCACACTTTGTATTACAGGCTGAACTAATACTATTCAGAGTGCTGAAGTGTGGTTTCTCTTAGCTTATTAGATCTTTCCACAAAGAGGTGATATAAAATGCCCCTAAGAGTCCCTGAATTATGGTTATCTTATTTTTAGTCTTTGTCGTTATTTTTATGACATGTTCACTAACCAGTTTTAATTTAAATTGAAAGTTTGTTAATTGAAAGAAGTTTGATAGATTTCATTTCTGTTAAAAAGAATCTAACAACATTTAGCCAACTCCTAACTTACTTCCTTCTGTTTTATTCTGCAAACAAAGTCTGTATTACAGCATAAATTGGTTGAGAAAACACTTGAAAACAGCTTATTTTTAAATTCAAAGACATTGGCATGTGATAGACACAAACTTGAGATTTGAAACTTGGAAAATAATTAAATCCCTGCAGCAAATAATATTTTCTTCCTCTTTTCCCCACCTAGATGTGAATATTTTCTCTCTGCAACTAGGCTACAGCTGAAGAGATCAAGATGATTCCAAATTACTCTACTGAAGAAACTGTTAAAAGAATCCACGTGGATTGTCCTGTTTCAGGAAGACACAGCTACATCTACATTATGGTTCCAACTGTTTACAGCATCATCTTTATCATAGGCATATTTGGAAACAGCCTGGTCGTTATTGTCATTTACTGCTACATGAAATTAAAAACAGTAGCCAGCATCTTTCTTCTAAACCTGGCACTGGCTGACTTGTGTTTTTTACTAACTCTGCCGCTCTGGGCAGCCTACACAGCCATGGAGTACCAGTGGCCTTTTGGCAACTGTTTATGTAAGTTAGCATCAGCAGGGATAAGTTTCAACCTGTACGCCAGCGTGTTCCTCCTGACGTGCCTCAGCATTGATCGCTACCTGGCCATCGTGCATCCAGTGAAGTCCCGAATTCGTCGTACCACATTTGTTGCCAGAATGACTTGCATTGCCATCTGGCTTCTTGCTGGTGTGGCCAGTCTGCCTGTCTTCATTCACCGGAATATATTCTTTGCCGAGAACTTAAACATGACAATCTGTGGCTATCGGTACGACAACAACAACACGACGCTCAGGGTTGGGCTGGGCTTATCCAAAAATTTGCTGGGCTTTTTAATTCCTTTTCTGATCATATTGACCAGCTACACCTTAATTTGGAAGACCCTGAAGAAGGCCTATCAAATTCAAAAAAATAAGACTAGAAATGATGATATTTTTAAGATGATCGTGGCAATCATATTTTTCTTCTTCTTTTCCTGGATTCCCCATCAAGTGTTTACTTTTTTGGATGTATTAATTCAATTGCATGTAATAACGGACTGCAAGATCACTGATATTGTGGATACAGCTATGCCCTTCACTATTTGCATCGCTTACTTCAATAACTGCTTGAATCCCTTTTTTTATGTTTTCTTTGGAAAAAACTTTAAAAAATACTTCCTTCAGCTAATAAAATACATTCCTCCAAATGTCAGCGCACATCCAAGCCTAACAACAAAAATGAGCTCACTTTCCTATCGGCCACCAGAAAACATACGCTTGCACACTAAAAAGACTGCTGGGTCTTTTGACGCCGAGTGATGAGCTTTGCAATATGCTTTTCATTAACAACCCTGCGAGCGAAGCAGCAAGAATGACAAAATTCATCTGCAGTCCTCAACATCACTGCTTACTGCTTACTACAGAAACATTAGATCACCTCAGCAAAACCATGCTGTAAAGATTTGGCAGTGGCCTTTTACTTCACATTGTGAAGAGGACTGCTTGGTTTTCGTTTTGTATTTCTTCAGTGAAAGCAACATAAATCGTGGACCGGCACGTCAGAGTTCGCCACCATCCTGCCATTTGCTCAGAACTACAAAAGAAGGGTAGAGAAAACTCCTAACTTCAGTTCAGAAGTCTTTTTAAAGGAAAAGCTTGTATAAATTAGATGAATTATGAAGGACCCGTTCTGTGAATACACAAGCTATTCCAATTTTTACTCAAGGAGTTGAAGGAGCTACATTGACTGTTTTGTTAATTTTTTTTAAATGCCAAATATATCATATTTATATTTTCAAATATATGCTATGTATAGAGGGCCAGTTCTAAACTCAAATGGAAATTTAAGGTCCTTGAAATTGGTCTCATTCTGATTTATGCTATTTTTTTTTTGTTTTCAAAATAGCATTTTTTTTCATAATAATATATGCAATAAAATGCAGGTTTATTTATTAAATATATAATAAATATATTTTAGATTTATATTCCTACTCCTAGATTTCACACATTGCTTCATAAATGTAGATTTATATCCCCACTGGGTATTTTTATAACAGTTTTTAAAAATATACATACGGAAAAATTACATTCATCCTTTCCTCATGCTATTTCACACTGACTTAGGAGAACATTACTTAGGGAAGGAGTTGAGTCCATACACTTTGTGAATAAACAGAGTAAATATTTGAAAACCTGAGTTTTGGGTTAGAAAACTTCAATTGTGTAATAACCAGGGCATTCAATGAGAGACATTACCAACTAATCAAATCTACTCAATCTTTCAAATTCCTGGACAGTTAATCATCCGGCATTCTGAAAAGCAAGAAAGTGAAAATATTACAGTTTACCTAATAATGATTTTGGTCACCACACAAAAGATCTGAGACCAAACTTGACCCATGGCTTTATGGAATTTCTCTCTTATTATACAAAACTAAACCTGGAGTATGTGTTCCCTGTAGAATCTTTTTTAATGTGTGTGAATTAATTCATAGTCATACTAGCATAAATCAGAACAGAAGTCTAGCTCAAACTCTGTGTCAATGAGGGGAAAAAAGGTGATAAACACTGTAGGAAGTTTCAACTAATTACATGCTCACAGGTCCTTTTTACCTCAAACTATGAGCTCCAGACAAATACTTATTCTTGATTCACACTTATTTATTGTCTTCAAAAGATAAATGAATTAATAAATACTTTTTGACATAAAATGCAAGAAAAAAATCCAAAATTTTACACTTCTCATGTAAACAATTATATACCCTTGAAAATTTACACTATTTCTAATCTTCAAAATTTGACATCTAATGTTTTATTTTAGGTTGCAAGCAGTTGGATTACTCATATTTTCTGGTTATCAGTCTCTTGCATACATGCAAATAATTTTTACATTAGGGAACAATTTTAAAAATCGAAAATACAACAGAAAAGTCATTTCTGTAGTTTAATATTTTTTAAGAGGAAAAAAAAATACTAAAAGTAAGGTTTGGGAATCTTATGCATCTTCCTGCTCTTTCAGTGACTTATTTTAAGGCAATTTTTTTCCAGTTTTGCCTTTGTTCTTCCACTTGCAAAATGCGAACAATCTCAACTTATCTGTGTGACAAGGCACTGTAAAGAGTCACTAAAACTCCTAAAGCTGTAAAGAAACCCAACAAAACTCTTTCATTAAAGGTTTAAATTTAATTTAATTGAAAGCTAGTATCTTGAAATTTGAAACCTGACTGTGTCATTTGAAGGCACAGTTTAATTATCATATAAAATGCTTTTTATATTTAGCTTCTATCTGCTCTTACATGCGAGACAGGCATTTGTTAAAAATTAGTATGATGATAATCCCACGCATTATAAATAGCATCCAGAACAGTACCACTGCTTCAGCATTCCGTAGGCTGATGAAGGGTTGACAGAGCTTGTCATTTATCTGTGTGATGTTTTGTTCATGTACGCATGTGCTCAGCAGCACCGGGAGCTTCCCCCGGCAGAAGCAGCGCTTTCTCAGCCGCAATTCGGTGTGCTGTGCTTGCCACCTGCTGGATGCAGCCACAAATTTGTTTTCCCGTCTGAAAACTGTGACAGCAATGTTTCCCTGGCTCCTGATGGGTCTGGAGTTCCTTACCCGTGACAAAAAACTCGTGCAGAAATTAAGTACAAGCTTGTCCAGGCTGGAGGCAGTTAGTTTACTTGACAGGGGCTAAGCCAGCATTTCACCGAGTCATTCATGGTGGAAAAGACTCCTGAGATCATCATGCCTAACCATTAACCCTACTCTACAAAGTTTACCCCTAAACCATATCCCCAGGCACCATCTCTAAACTGCCTTTAAACACATCCAGGGCAGGTGACTCAAACCACCTCCCTGCGCAGTCTATTTCAATGCCCGACCACCCATTCTCTCAAAAAAAAAAAAAAAAAAAAAAA